>JAUYWG010000057.1:315044-333169 GCA_034779775.1 Enteromius afrohamiltoni
CCCAAGAGCATATTTATTAAAGCCCATATATCTTACTAACAAGAAACTATGCTTCTAACCACAGGTCCAAAGCTGTACTTCAAACCACGAGCATTTGTGACGTTGACTGTGAATGTTCATTTGAACTATGCTTTCGGGAAATACAGATACCTATGCTGGTAACGACGGAACTTGCGACCAGTAGGCTAACCATGCCTTTGGGAAACGCACCCCAGATCAGCTGTTGTCCTAACATGTGCTGGGGATCATAACCCTTAATATTGCATGTCTGACATGTATTACCCGGTTAAGACCCAAATAAGACCCTTACAGATCCCACTTAAAACCCATCTGGGCATCCACGGCTGGCCCCCATGTTGATCCTGGGTGCAAGTCCACTTTAAACCCCTTCAGACTGGTGGGCCCCAAATGGGTCTGACATGTATTGCCCAGTTAAGACCCACATAAGACCCTTACAGATCCCACTTAAATCCCATGGCTGGTCCCCATGTGGATCCCGGCTGCAAACCCACTTTAAACCCCTTTGGGCAGGTGGGGCCCAAATGGGTTTGGCATGAATTGCCCAGTTAGGACCCATGCAGTATCCATATAGGTTCCACTTTTAGTACATCTGGGCTTCCACGGCTGGCCCCAATGTGGATCCTGGGTGCAAGCCCTTATTGGGGCCAACATTTGCCGCCCATGAAGCCCTCATCTAAGCCCCACGTATCATTGCTGGCTAAGATGTTTTATACCTGATTTTTATATTCTACTGCAAATATGTATTGGTGTTGCATGATTAATTATTCATATAAAGAACACCCACACACACTATTCCTAAAGTCATGACAAGCAGTATGTATTGAAAATTACCAGTCACAAGAGCGGGGAGATCTGACATTTGATCCCCACCTCCAAAGTCTTAAAAGTCTATTTGACGAGCGAGCAGGGGTTGAGCAGTAGAGAGAATAGAGCGAGCGCTGCTTAGTTTCATTCTTGCAAAAGCAAACTTTTGCATGCGCATAGTGTTCTGTGCTCTCGCAGTGTGAAATGCGCCTTCGAAAGAATGGTTTTCCCTGCGCGGATACCGTTTGGCTTGTTTTTATGTGTACTAGATTTTAAACTATTTAAATTTCATAGTCACAGGTACGATAGATAATAGAAAACCTCTTAGGGGCGCAGATGATCCTTTCGCCACCCACCCACCCCATAATGCATTATGCATTTATTATAATGCCTTATAATACCTTGCCTTATTGCACTTAAAATGTTAAATATGCAGAAATGTGTGTTAAAAACACAAGACTTACAAACAAGTTGATTATGTCTGTGAAGGTAAACAGCTGGGAAAGAAATTGCAAGTAATGTCACTTGCGAAAGCGCAAATGTCTGAAAGTGGACATTTGTGAGCGTTCTGAAAATGTTCTAAATTCAGTTGAATTCATGGAAACAAACTTTCTATATGCTCTATGGTTTGCCATCAACGAAGCAGCTTTTTATTGTGTGTGTGCAGCTTTTTATGAAAGACTCTGCTAAAGGTAAAGACCATAGACAGAATGTGTGTATAAGGCTGAGTAAGGTTAGCCTTCCTGCAAACACGGTTTAGAAATTAACATTGGCTTGGGACAAAAAGTGCCCCTGAACGATTAAATGAAATCTATTCAGCTGTCACAAATAAACTGCAAATTAATTAAGAAGTGCCTACTGCCGCAAGTTTATATCTGCTTATGTTGCATAGTATTTCTTTTTACACATTTTTACATTGTCATGCATTATAACCAAACGCATACAGTCAGATATTCTTATAAATGCAATGTCCTATATATCTCTGGAGTCTAAAGCAGTGGAAACCTGTTCTGTGGAGTGATGAATCACACTTCTCTGTTTGGCAGTCTGATGGGCGAGTCTGGAAAGAACTGTAAAGATTGGTGAAGAAGGGATGATGTTATGGAGCTGTTTTTCAGGGATTGAACTTGGCCCTTAAGGCGGCCGTACATGTGCAAATTCGGACAGTCGGAAGACTGTATGGCCATGCACACATCACAAGTGACATTGTTTACAGACGCAGTGGTACACGGCACAATTTTAAAACCTGCCGATTTCCAAGGCAATCACATTCACTAAGTTTTCTTTGTGGCAGCAATGGTTTGCGAAAAAACAAACAAACAAACAAAAAAAAAACTAAGGGGATGGCAAAGAGTTTGGCTGAAGGGCAGAGAATGAAATCAATATTGGCAGTTCCTTTTTTATGAATTATTACTATTTATTCTATTATATTAAATGCTGCTCGATTTATAATACAGTGCTCACTATTCTTGCTAGAGTTCAGCAAGTTTGTCCTCTTTCTCGACAGTCCAAATTCTCTGTGGCGCTGCCATGTTCATCTTTCTTCTTCTGTGGTTTTCGTTTTTTAGCTTCTGATTGGTAATTTCCACTTTGCTCAACAATTCGGCTCGTTCAACAGCACACACTCATCTCGCTTGCAACCGACAGCTCCCGAAGTTTTTTGACATGTTTAAAAATGATTGTGAGGCCGGGAAGTGCTCGTAAGGCACTCTGCTCGTCTTGTAATTTCTCACCCACCATATGAGCCCCGAACATACAAGAAGAGACGATTTCCTCCGATAACCAAAGAAAATCGTATGCAAGCTTGTACGACCTCAAAAATCGCACCATGTACACCCGCCTTTACTTCCACTGAACGAAAATCTGAATAATTTCAGACAGTGCTATGCCTTCCAGCTTTGTGGCCACAGTTTGGGGAAGCTAATTTTAATTCTAGTAATAAAGAAAGGTCCATTTTCCATGGCTACACCAACTGTACTCAATTCCAATCCTGGTGACCCACCGCTTTCCATTTTTGTATTTCTCTTTCTTATATAACTTCCTTGATTCGGAACATCAGCTCATTAGGAGAGTGTCAGATAAGAGAGACATACAAAAAAGTGAAAGAAAAGTGAATTGAAAACCACTGAACTACACAAAGAACAACCAAATGCATATTCGTATCTGAGCATGTGGATATGGTGTCACGTTTTCACCTAAATGTGTTGTAGGAGATGATGTTTCCAGTGGGTTAGAAAGGTTAAGAGAGATTCAGAGGGAGGGGGAGGGCTACAGCCAAGGTTAAAGGGTAGTGTAATGAGCAAAGAGCTGCCAGTTACTCACTCTCTACCAATATCCCATAATTAAACTCACATTTAGGGTAACAACAGCAGAAGTTACATTAAAAAAACACACAAAGAGCTTTGATTTTTCTTCCTTGGTTTGTGTTTTTTAAATGTATGTTTTTCTTAGCTGCATGTGATTTCCATTGAAGATCTTGTGAGGGAAATGTGCGCGTGAGGAAGAGGGGGGCCAGGGGTGATCCAGGGAGGAAGTCCAGCTTGGCAGGGCAGGGCGTAAGCGGGAGAAGAAGAGAACTGCAGTGCAGACTACATAAGCTTGAGTAAGGACAAAAAATAGCCAAGGGAGAAGTAGATGACAGAAACAATACAGCAGGGAACACAACAACATACACTACCTGGGCATTTAGAGTTGTTTGCGAGGGGAATTATGGCCTCTCTGCTGTTTGGACCTATCTGTGCTTTCTGCATCTTGTCAGCACTCATGCACACAGCTTCCTCGCAACAGCTTAACACAGTCTACAGGGTAAGTTCTCTCTTTGTGTCTGAGAATATTTGAATTAACATTATATAACATCAATATTTGAAATAACATCAAGGTTTTAAAATAAACACAAATAATATGTTGAGTACTTTATCACTTGTTATACTTGTTTGCAGATTCTTTAAAAGTGCTGCTTTCTTTTTAGAGCTGTATGTATTTGAAATTATCATTATAATAAAAAGAGATTTCAGTATGATAAAATATCTTTAATCAAATTCAGTGTTTTGTTTACTTGAGCTAGGCTATGCTAGTACTTTAGTGAGTGCCTCATTTGTGGTTTTATTTCTTCTGAAGAATTATAGGAAAATGTCAGAAAGAGTCACTTTAAAACAAAGTCTATTGTGAAATGTAGTAAACAGTATATAAATACATTTTATGAGCAAATTTAAAACAATAACACTTATCTCTTGGTTGTTGTTACTGGAGTTACTGAGATTTGATCAGAATAAAATGTTTTACATGGCTGTTTGGGTGTGGATGTCTTGTCTTGTTTAGTTTAATATGCTATGGAAAAAAGTTGTTTGTGAAGGTCTTTTTAAAGAGAGAGGCTTTTGCGTCTCACACTCTGTAAAAAACTGCCCACCCCCACCTACCCAACCAGCAGCTGTTGAGAGTCTAGAGGGTCTAATAGTCACTCCTCTCCGGAAATGCAACAGAGGCGAATGGAGGCCATCTGTTGGGGTGGGGGGGGCATACTGATCCAATTGGCAGAGTGGGAACATTTCTGTACTGATACATTCCCTGAGGATCAGAAGAGATTCAATTTGTGTTCCAAAGCTTGTTTTTTTTAGTTCATAAAATATATTTAATGGTTACATATGAAATAAATGAAAGCTGGTACCTTAATATTGTATGTAATTTAAACTAAAATTTATTTTTCTAAAATTAAGCACACAAGTTATTACATAACATAACATAACATAACATAACATATTGATATTTGATATTTTTTGTTCATTGTATATTCAAACTAAAATTTCTGAAGCAATCACTATGATGAACTTTTTGCCTTTTACAAAAACTGGATTTAAAATTAGAGTGAGCATATGTGCCATTTTTCCCAGATGCGTCCTGGCCAGGAGTTCTATATTGCTTGAATGCAAAGTACCTGGAGAGTGTTTTGAAAACATAAGGAACCTATGCCATACTGGTCTAATTAAAATTTTATTTACATTTTCTATAGTGACAAATTTGGGGAGAGAACAAATATTCTAAAACTTTTAAAAATACAATATGAGAATTAACTGTAAAATTATGTGTACCTTGGAAATTATACAATTTGCATTCATACCAACTTGGAAAAAGTTTTTGGAATTTGCATTTTGATGATACAAGATGATTGCAAATGCACCCAGCTTGGACAGAATTAAGTCGGGTTGTTGGGAACAAGCTTGGATTCAAAGTTTAGCAAACATGCCCATTGTGAAAGCTCCCTAAATTTATTCCATATGTAACATGTAAATCATGTTTTAATCATTTTTAACTGGCAACTCATTTTAGTTCTTAGTAGCTTTATATCTGCAACAGGTGATTTAAAATTTAAATGATCCATGATATAATGTTGTATATGTTGTATATTGACCTTTGGGGGCTTCTGATACAGACATCATAAGGAATAGTAAACTGATTTAATTTCAATTTTCCTTTTCCTTTTCCCTTTCCCTTTCCCTTTCCCTTTCCCTTTCCCTTTCCCTTTCCCTTTCCCTTTCCCTTTCCCTTTCCTTTCCTTTCCTTTCCTTTCCTTTCCTTTCCTTTCCTTTCCTTTCCTTTCCTTTTCCTTTTCCTTTTCCTTTTCCTTTTCTTAGCATAGAAGCATAGAAAGCCAGTCTAGAATAAGTGGAAAACGTTCTCCGGAATGTCGAATGTCTCTTCGGATGGACATGATCGTTGCCTCACGTGTTTGTGCCGAGAACACGCTGAGGCGGCTTTCGTGTATGGTCAATGTGGCAGGAATCGGTTTGGAGGTGCCCCGTGCACCTTCAGCCGACCCTTCGTGGCTGCATGATTGGTTTCTGGGAGCCAGAGCCACGGCCCAGCTGTGCTCTTCCCCAGTGCCTTTCTTCCTGGAGGTGCACGAAGAGCTGACCAGGTCGTGGCGGGTTCAGCTGATCTGGAGCCACTTCGGCGAAGCCAAGATAGACCTCTTCGCCTCCCCTGAGTCTGCCCATTGCCGGTTGTTTTATTCCCTACACAAGTCCAATTCACTCGGCAGGGATGCACTGGCACACAGCTGGCCTCCTAGGCTCAAGTATGCCTTTACCCCAGTGAGCCTCCTTGCACAGACCCTGTGCAAGATCAGGGAGGACGAGGAGCAATTCCTGTTGATTGCGCCTTACTGGCCCTCCCGGACTTGGTTTACCGACCTCATGTTCCTTGCAGCAGCCGCTCCCTGGAAGATCCCCTTGATGAAGGACCTTCTTTCTCAGGGGATGGGAATGATATGGCACAGTCTGGCTCCTGGACAGGACGTGTCAGACCTTTTCGGCCTTTCAAGTGCTGTGATATAGACAGGCCTCTACGAGGCAGAGAGCTCCTCTCGCGCAGAGGACCCACAGAGATGCACGATCGCAGTTGTGCTTTCTTTTCTGCAAGAGACGTTGGAGCGCAGGCTGTCCCATTTGACTCTCAAAGTGTATGTCGCTGCTATAGCAGTATACCACAATGCAGTGGAGGGTGCGTCCACATGCAGAAACTATGTGTTTAGTCATGTGCTCTGCTCCCCAACCAGTACCCCTTCAGTACAGCTGGCAGCCCTGTGGGCCCCCCATCCTGGGCCCCAGGGGGTTGGGGGTACGTGCAGACTCCTCTGCTGACAAACCTGTCGGCAGGGGGTGGGGAGTGATTCGACTGAAAGGGTAACGTCTAGGTTACGTATGTAACCCACGTTCCCTCCTTCAGGGAATGGAGACGTTACACTTTCGTGCCGCGACTCTGAGGTTGCGTTGACGCCGACTCGGCTCTTTAGCGAAAACCTGCATGTGCACTGTGCTCGTGACCTCTTATACTCACGTACTGATGAGGTGCACCTGAGTGCAATCAAATGCACACCAATATTCATTGGCCTTTTGTATAAAGCTCAAAGCCAATTGATCTCTCTGACGAGTTCCCATATGTAACGTCTCCATTCCCTCCTTCAGGGAACGTGGGTTACGTTCGTAACCTAGACGATTTCAAAGACAGTGTTGTTCTGAACTGGTATACACTGTTGTGTGTTTCTTTGATGGTATGTATGTTCATTAAAACAATGTAAACATTGTGAGAAAGAAGGAGCGAGAGATGTGTTACAGGCAAGGAGGATTACAAGCTGTTGCCATAGCACAAAGTGGGAGCCCCTAAAATGGGACTTTTGTTTATTAACATTTACCCATTAGCAGACATGGTAATCAAAACAACTCACATTATACAGTTACAAGTATATACATTTTACGAGCTCATGCTTCAAACTTACAAAATTTCTGACTGCTTATTCTGATCAAGAACTGTCCGCTTAAGCCAGAGGAATGCCTTCCTTGGCAGCATAACTTTTATACGTGCATCACAATTTTTCACATGGACAACAGGTTCACTGGGTAGTGTACATACACTGAATGTATTCATCTGTGAATCCAGTCCATAGAATATACTTTGAAAGGCTTGTATGATCAGCTGTGCACAACATGGAGCAAAAAAAATATATACTCAAGGCTATAGGCAGAAAGAGTCCACAGACTGGCATTCCAACCAACTGCAGCAGACAAATGCATAGAGAATAAAACACTCATACAATTTTGATTATTTTGGCAAATTGTATTTTAGAAGTTTTGGATTTATAAATGATCATTGCCATTATCATTAACATTTACTGTGGAATATTTACTGATTTCTGACATGATAATGTTTGGCCTTATAGCTGGCCAGTGGGATCTGTGCTCAGGGGTTATGGACGTTGGGGTGTAGAAAACAGTTAAACAGAAAACAGTTAAATCAGAAAATAGATTGTTCTAATTATTTACTCCAGATTTATTCATGCAATCCAGACAATTCAGAAGTAAAACAGTGAAACAGTGTGATGTATGAATCTAAGCTTTGTTCTGCTTTGCAAAGGAAGCTGATTAAATTAAACAATTCTTACTACATTACAGCATAGCACTAACAACAAAGATCCTTTCATGCCACTCAGTAGCATTTAAGGGATGCCTTCCTGTGGACATTGGATATGTGAGGTGAACAACTGAAGGCAATATCCAATAATATTCATATAAAATTATGCTAGCGTAAAAAAAAAAACAAAAGTATATATTTATACACATTAGTTGCCATACAGAAGACTGAATTAAATCTGGGCAGTAGAAGAAGCCTATATTACATTACACAATATAAGAGAAACTAGTTGGCTTAAAGTTTATTTTAAATTTATTATTAGTATGTTTATTTTTAGTATGTTCAGTCTTTCAGTAAAATATCTAATCAGTGTGAAATTTATAACCAATGTGTTGTTGACATAATGTAGCTGCATTCCCATTTACAAATGTCCCTGCCACCACTGATCAAATTACAAGCAAAGGCAGATGAGATGAACTACTGTACTGACTTTTTATTAAAAATATATATTTTATTAATATTCCCAAGACTGATATCTTTAAATTTCACTTCACATTAACTTTTGCATATAATCTAGATACTCACCTACTAAGCACCTAAGCAAAATTTGTGCAAATATTTTTTTTGTTTGTTTGTTTATTTTATTTGGGGGGGTGAGGGTTCAGCTCATTTTTAGATTTTCAAGCAACTGCCAATGAAATGAATGCATAAAATAAAAGTTAAAAGTAGTAAACGTAAATTACATGAAAATGTAGAACTAAATGTATTTAATTTTTTTCCTCATATGGCAAATATTTTTGTATTTCATGTTTGGTTCTTTCTTTATTGCAGGTATGTGCACGAGGTTTCTTCTTGAGTGAGCAGGAAACATGTCTTCCCTGTAACTGTAAAGGCCATGCTGACAGCTGTGAGGACATTACTGGGATATGCATTGTAAGTTTCAAACACTTTAAACCATCTATTTTTTAAACATTATTCCATGACATCAATACTTATCTATTCTCAAAATGTAAACATTACTATATCAAAAAAAAAATGTGTGTACACACCATTCTCATACGGTGATCCTCACAGTGTGAATAATACATGACCTCATTGTAAAATAAAAATGTTTAGAAGGTGAGAGGAGAGGCATCTACAAAAGTGAAACATCGTAAGTCATGGGAATATCAACAATGGTATCAATCAAAATAGTAAACTTTGACCTCACATTAGTGACATTGAGGGCACTGTGAGTTTACACTTTTGCTCATTGCTCATCTAACATTGTGACCAACCACCTTAGACCAGGTTAAACAACTTAAATTACATTTTAAATGATAAATATTTGTAATAAATATATATAAATACTTTAACAAAAACGCAAGCTTCAGAGGGACTAAACAGAAATTATTATGTTGCACGCACATATGGAAGGACTCAACTCCAGTCCTGGAACTTTAGTTAGAACCATAACCAAACAGCCTGGAAAAAAACATACAGTGTGCATCATTACTGGCAAATTGAAGGCAGATGTGTTTAATTTGTGTTGGAATTAAAGTGTGCAGGACATAAGCTCTTTAGCGTCAAAGAGCTCTGACATATGGTGTTGATAGAGATGAACATTTCTGTAAACATGCCAGTGTAACCAGGCAGTGTTTTTAGAATGTTTGCTGAAATGCACCCTTTTCTGTTTCAGGAATGTCAGGACCACACTGTTGGAGATTTCTGTGAGCAATGTGAAGATAGATATTTACCCGTATTTCTTCCCGATGGAACCTTAGTGTGTAGACCATGCGCCTGCCCACTATCATTGGAATCTAACAAGTGAGTCCAGACTTGAGCTCTGACTAAACAAAGCAGACACAAACAATAACAGCAACATGACAAAAAAGCTGATGATTTTGATTTTTGTTATTCATTTAAATATTACATTAATTAACAAAGAAACTATTTTTCATTATTAGTGTTGTTACTTGTGCAACTGCATTTTGTCTGTATTTTAAGAATAACAACATTTGGTTGCAGTCCAGCAAGTGGGAGGGCCTTATGCCACATGTAGGTGGAAACCTTCCAGCAGTTAACTGATAGAAAGATAGAAAGACACAACAAGCAGCAACTCTAAAGGGAAAAGAACAGTTTTTAAAACATGTCAAGACTTTCCATTAAAGGGGTCAAACAAACCCAGTTTTCCACAAGCTAATATGATTCTTTAGTGTCTTAATGGAAACTTTGTAATATAGTTTGTTTTAAAATTTCTCAAAGATGACATCACTCTGTTCTGTGTACTCCCCTTTTAATCTTCACAAGCTCGTCTGACTCTGCCCCTCTTTTCATAGTTGCTCTCAGAGGATCTGTTTTTATGTTATTTTATGTTTACTGTTATTCATAGTAAAACTTGCTAATTAGCACATTGTTAGGAAAGCGATTTGCAAAGAGTCATTAAAAGACATTATACTCACTGCTTCTGTAGGTGAGGCTGGATCATGAATGATTTGCGCAAACATAAACGCATTCCAGTTGATCAAGGGGGCGTTCCCCTTCAGAACCAAACATAACGTTAATCCTCTGCGTATTCAGTCTCTCAGATGTCGGGAGTAAATCACTACTGCTATGTTCATTAATACGTTCAACAACAAAACACCTCAATCGCTTATAGGAGTCATGCTTGTCTCTGCATCTCGGTCTGATGACGGCTCACTCAGGGTGGGTCTGAGGAAAGACACAAGTTCAGTCTGTGTGACACTGTCAATCATCTATTATGGGTGTGACCTCTGTCGGTATGATGCCACACCAAGATGCATTTGAGAATAGCTTGATTTCAGAAGGGGCAACTTATTTTTATTAAATCAAAAGAAAACTACCCATGGATCTTTATCATCGTAGGGTGGTTGTGTACTCACACTCCCAACACACATTTCAGTC
This sequence comes from Enteromius afrohamiltoni, assembly GCA_034779775.1. Lineage (NCBI taxonomy): Eukaryota > Metazoa > Chordata > Actinopteri > Cypriniformes > Cyprinidae > Enteromius > Enteromius afrohamiltoni. The sequence continues at coordinate 325,677 of JAUYWG010000057.1, forward strand.
CAAACAGCTTGAAAAAGTACATGTACCACCGTATGACCCCTTTAAGGTATGCTTGGAGTACTGTACTGTCAGTATCCATTTCCAACTCACAGGCCCCTTTCAGTAATAACAATATTGGTGGCTACACACACAAAGTCATGTGACTGGTTACAAGCCAAGGGCACAGGACCATGAATCTTGAAGCTGTCAGTTTGGACCTGGCATGTATATATGTGGAGGATTGATACAGCAGTGGTTCTCAGCTTCACCCCTCAGCACCCATGGCTTTGCACATTGTCTCTTATCTGACACAGTCAAGATCATAAATCTCTCTCCTAAGGAGCTGATGATCTGAATCAGGTGTGTTGAATAAGACATACATACAAAATGTGCATAGCAGTGGGTCCTAAGGACTGGAGATGAGAAACACTGGTATATAATAGATGTATACATGATAGATCAGCAACTGACCTTGCGCTGTTTCCATGTCACTTCTTGCATGGACCTGGACAAAGTTGTTGTGATTCACAGTTCCCTTAAAGGCAGGAGAGTGGTGCCAGTAAACACTTTCAGAGGCTTCTGGGGCATATGGCATTCTCAGCCGCTGTAACGCCATACTCCATATGAGACCACTACAGCACTGGCTGAACTCCCGGGTCCCGAGACGGGCATGAGTGATTAGTGATTCTGAGTGATTATTACCCCGTTTTGTCGCCACAAATTCCATCCCAGGAAAGATCCTGTGTTCTTGCGGGCCAGAGTGCCCCTTGGCCAGATGTCCCGGCACACTGTCGTCACGACAGATGCCTCCAGTGTGGGCTGGGGTGATGTATGCAACGGGCAAGCAGCCTCGGGGCTCTGGACAGGGCCCCAGCTGCTTTGGCACATCAGCTGCCTGGAGTAGGTAGCAGTGCAATTGGCCCTGCAGCGGTTCTGGCCGCTACTGCAGGACAAGCACGTGTTGGTCTGCACAGACAACACTGTGACTGTGGCGTACATCAACCACCAGGGGGATGTACGATCACGTCGCATGTGCCAGCTCGCCCGACATCTCCTCCTATGGAGCCAGCACCGGTTCAAATCACAGCCCATCACGATGCAGTGAATGGCCAGTCTCATGATCTCATCTTGAGGTTCCTGAGGGGCGCCAGGAGGTGAAACCCTCCAAGATTGCCCCTGATACCCTCCTGGGACCTTTCTGTTGTGCTAGAAGGCCTTCAGAGGGGTCCCTTTGAGCCGCTGGACTCAGTCGAGCTTAAATACCTGTCCCTAAGACAACACTATTAGTCCATATTAGTTTTACCACACATTTACCTCCCTGCGGGCAGGGTGTGGCCTCCGTAGCGCTGTTCCACAGAAGGCTTGTTTCCCTCTCGTTCCGCCAAACTGTAACAACAAAAAGAGAGAATCTGAAGCAAGGTCGAAATCCCTTCTGGTGAAAAAATGGTGGAAAAAAAAAGAGGTTAGTATATTACTTAATCTAAACTATAATTAAATACTAAAATAGGATATTTGTTTGTTGGTGTAATTAGATTCTTCACTGATTCATGCCAAAAAACCTGGTAATTTTCAGGAACTGCTTTAATAAAATGAATAACCTTACTCACGTGTCCGATGTTGTTACTTGCCAAAATTTTTATAACGTTGGAAATTATTACATTACTGCGGTAATGTACACACGCTACTAAACAAATGTTCATCCAAACAGCAGGTGGCACTGTCTGAAAAAGCAACAGGTCTGGAAGTGCAGGTCTGAGCGTGCAGTTGGGCCTCCAGGGCCTGCAGCTTTATGTTACTAGCTTCTTTGTGTACACTTTGTGTAAAAGTTTCTTTGTGCCTGGACCTAATTAACTTCTGGTCTGTGTTGGTTTAGCGGTCTGGTTAGTGTCGCTGGCTACAAAAGCAGCTATGATAATCACTAGAAATTAGGTGCCACCAACTAAGCAAGCCAGAGGCAACAGCGGCAAGGAACCAAAACCCCATCCGTGAGAGAATGGAGAAAAAAAAATAATAATTGTCTGCGCATCTCAAAAATGTTGTCTTAAGGTCATCAGTGCATGAGCTTTTCTTTATCAGTAAAATGTTCTGCAGCTTGCCAATTTCAACTGATTGATTGAACTGATGATTGTTTTTTTTTTTTTTAGCTTTGCAACTCACTGTGATAAGAGAGGTAATTTTCTGAGATGTGTTTGTCAGGAAGGGCATGCTGGACACTACTGCGAAAGGTTTGTTCGCCACATTCAAATAGCATGCAATAGTTTTAAAATTTGGATTTTTTTATTTTACCCCTTAATTAAATTTACCTTCTCGTACCACCAAGATGTGCTCCAGGTTTCTATGGCAATCCGATGGAATTGGGAAATAACTGCAAAAAGTGTGACTGTAATGGCAACTCTGACCCGAACTTTATCTTCAATGAGTGCAATAATGTGACAGGCCAGTGTCTGAACTGTTGGGGTAACACCAGTGGTGACAACTGTGAAAGATGTGCACCAGGTTTCTATGGAGATGCTATCAGTGCAAAAGACTGTCGGGGTAGGTTCCAACAACAGTGAAAATCTTTTTTTTGTAATATCTATATAACAGGTATATCTACATATCACAGTTTCTAAAGTTGTAAACTTTGAAAACCCTTTTACGCTACCATATCCATGACTCACTATAACTTAGTGTTAACATGACCCAGGAGTTAAATTATATATTACATAAGATTATTTATTTTGATTAATAACATGGGTATTTAAATGTGAGATATTCACAATGTACTAAAGTGTACATACAATAGTTCCACTTTAGCGCAATGAAATATACTTTTGTACTGTACATCTTAAGTTAGACTTCAGCACTTCTTCTGCACAATTAAAGTGCATTCAATTTAGCAGAAAATCTGGTAAACTAAAAATAAAATTTATACAGTGCATAAGTATTTGTAGTAAATTTTGTATTAAAAAATGTACTTCAAATACATTCTAGTATATATTTTCTCACTGAGGTAAAAGTTTTTCACATTTTTGTATTAAGATATAAAAATTAAGGTAGGCCAATCTATCAGGTTGTTGTTAAAACGTTTTTGTTTTAGCATTTGATTTACAAGCTGTTTTTTTTCTCTGAACTCCCCAGTGCAGCAAGCAAGTAGACTTTTGGCAGTGAGATGCATTGCAAGCTGGTTTGCTAAAAGATTTTCTTGCTGATTTACTTGTCAAACCAGGACTAACCTATGTAAATATGGAGTATTATGGAGATTATAATTCTAGCAATTAATTAATCCATAGTGTTATGTAATATGTAGAATATTTAGAGGTATGTATGCTGTAGAAGTAGTAAACAGAACCATAGATAGTCCCTTCCAAAATTAACACCACTGGTTTATCCAATGTTGCAGTTGAAGTTTTGTAAGGTTTTATGGACACTCTTCTCTCTTTGTTTTTTTAGAGTGCCAGTGCAATAAGTGTGGTACTGCATCATGTGATGACAGGACAGGTGTTTGTCACTGTAAGCCTGGAGTCACAGGTCACCTGTGTGACAGATGTGAGGTATACATATTCATGACACACTCTTTGTCTTATAATGCATGTACTGTATGCTCAAATGAGAACATTTAACCTGTTTTGAGAAACTTCTGATTTTGCGACTATAGGAGGGTTATTCTGGATTTGGCAGCTGTTTGGGTTGCCGTCGATGTGAATGTGCCTCTGCTGCCCTCCGTGCCACCTGTCACCCTCTTACACACAGCTGCCAGTGCCGCCCAGGGGCTGGAGGCAGGTACTGCGAGCGCTGCCTGCCAGGATTCTGGGATTACAGCCCCTCCGGGTGCAAGAGTGAGTCTGAGCGATCTCACTGCATATTGCATGATTCACTGCTGGAGCAGGTTAAGGTCATTTCAGTGTCTGCTCTATATATATATTAGGTTGTTTTCAAACTGGACTTCAAATAAAACAAGACAATTCTAAAAGTTAAATTGTATGGTTTCAAAAGAAACATCAAATCAAACAAATCAAAGCACAAAACCAGTTGTAAGTACCACAGGTATATTTGTAGCAATAGGGTTTTTTTTTCTTTTTTTTCTTTAATATCAAAAATCAATAGGATATAAAATAAAGGTCATGTTCCATGAAGATGTTTGTGCATGTTTGACCATAAATATATCAAAACTTAGTTTCTAATTTGAAATATGCATTGCTAATAATTTGATTTGGACAACTTTAAATATTCAATTATCATTTTTTTCAGGGTCACATATAATAAAAGTGGCCAACAGATCAATGAAAACTTCACTGCAGTGGTGATAATTTAAACAGGTTAACTGCAATACTACTTACATCTGGCATGTGAATTTGGTGGGAGAATGCTGAGGGTTACTTTTCATCACCCTTGTTCCATGCAGATCAGTTGAACAGATGTTCTCACAACCCATCATTCATTATTTAATGGGTTAATGGGTCTATACATCCACACAGCTGCTTGGCCACCTGTACATAAGAACAGGGATTTACATTTATGATGGATTTCCTATGACATCATCATCTCCCTCTTAATATGCCAGTCACATCTGTGGTCCAAACAAGGTTTGAGTTTGGTGTGTGTTGAAACAGAAAATAGACACATAACAAATGTAATAATTGTCTTCTCAGAAAATTTTAAAAATACTACTGGTGTAAGACTTTGTACAGCAGTTAATGTATCGTTATTTAATTAAGAACATCACAGAAACATCAACCTCACTCTTATTTTACATAATTTCATAAGTCAGTATGAAATTAAAATTCACATCTTTGCTCTACATTTGCTTACTGGTGAGAGTTCATCAATTATTAACATTATTTATTTATTTATTTTTAACCTCATAATGTCTAATCAAAGTGTCATAAATTAATCTCTGTGTAAAAAAGACAGATGTCTCTTTGGTAATGTGCCTCCACTCTTAAGTGAAGTGCCTGCATCTTTTTCTTTTTCAGTAATCCATTACTCTCAGAATGTCTTTAAAAGACCTGTTACTACTTCATAAAAAATGTCGTCCTTTTTGTTTGTCATCAAGGTTGTGTAGTTTAGGGTGTTCTATTTTCTGTTAATGTATAATAAAATGTGTTTTTGTTTCTCAGAATGTGATTGTCCTGAGGAGAATTGTGACATGCACACAGGAGAATGTCTACCAGAGGCCTCAAAAATCAGCGAGTGTAATATTGGTGAGTTCAATGACACAAGACAAAAAAGCAATATGTTAATATCTCATATAACAAAAATAAGTTGTTAACGTTTTGCTTACATTGGCATTAAGTTATACTTAAGTTTTGTAAAAGTTGAGAGTGTCCAGTTTTTTGGTGTTTTTAAGAAGGTTACAGCAACGTTCTATTCTACCATTTTAAAAACATTATGAATATGTTGTTATGGAATGTTTTGTAAATGTTGAGAACACCCAGTTTTTTAATGTATTAAGAACATTCATGTGGGGTTTCTAAAAAAAATTACAACATTCTATCCTACCATTTTGAAAATTTTATGAAAACATATATGAAAAAATAATTATATAATTGAAACGTTACAATAGCTTACATAGCTTTGCTATGAGAACGTTTTCGCTCAACATTATGGAGTAAAAACATCTGTGGAGTAAAAATAACATCATATACAGTTTCAAGAACGTTGTTATATGTTTTCCACCAACATTAAGAGAACATCAGTTTAGTAAAAATAACATCTTGTAGATGTTACAAAAACATTGTTATAAGAATGTTTTATTTACAAAATAATAAATAGATAAATAAATAGAACATTATAGAAAATTACCAGTACATCATAGAGCAATATAAAGCATTTGATAACTAAGTTGGATTTTTAAAACCCCCCACCTCCCAGACTGTGATGCGTGTATCTGGAGTCTGATCGGAGATATTCGTCAGTCCAACAAAACTCTGGACCAAGTGAAAAACAGCGTGCTGAACATTTCAACAGGAGCTGCTGCCAATGACAGATTAAAGTACTACAACTACACTGCACACAGACTACAGGTAACAACATGCAAACCACACACAGTTTACAAAAATGTATGTCCAGAGGATGTTGTGTTTAATAAGTAGTGCATTTTGCGGTTACTGTTTTGTAACAGGATCAGTTTTTAGGCTGGAGAAATAAGTATGCCGTAGTAAGAGCAGACACAGGGCATCTGGAGGAAGAAACACAAAAACTGCTTACGGACATCGACCTGGTCGCAGAAGAGGTGCCTCTCATTCCAGCACTTCCTTATTTCATTTATTACTTTATTCTGAAATTCCTTAAAGGTGAAATTTCTGCACCGCATGCATCACTAATCACTCCCACTTCAAACTCATGCAAAATGTCTTGTCAATGATTAGGCATGTATCACCAGAATTGGTATTTGTTTGAAAAAGCCCAAACATTTCTAACCATCTGGGTTTAAGCAAAACAAAAACACACATAGCATGTGGCATGACCACAAAAACACTGTACAAGGAAAAGGCACAAGGACATGGAGATGAGGCAAACTGAGATGAGAATCTATGTGCAGAAGCTAAATAAATCCAAGAAGCAGCAAGTAATCCAACATGGTGTCAGGGTTCGTGCCGGAGGATGAAGGAAAATGCAACAGATCTTAGAGTTCTCAAAAATAATAGTCTTTTAATAATCCAAAAAACAAAGAAAGTACAAAACACCTAACACATTCATTGACCGACAAACTCAAACTAAAAAAAAAAGACAGGGTTTTTAAACACTGAACACTAATCACTAGACAGGATACAGCTGGGGAAACACAGCTGGAAGGAAATCAACTAATAATCACATAACACAGGAAAGACCATATATGGGCACACAGGAAGGGAGACAGGAAGACTCTAAACTGAAACTAACACAATGAACATGAAACTAAACTAAGAATATAAAAACACAAACCTTAAACAAAGCTAAACAGACATAAAACGTGACACATGGGTTCAGCAAGGAACCATCACAGACATTCAACTCACAAACTACAAGGGAAACATAAGGGCTATTTATGCTAAGACAATGAACTAATCAGTAACCAGGGCATCTAACAAGGAGATGTTAGAAATCTTTGGACATGGATACAGGAAACATAAACAAGGATCATGACATATATGCAGATCTAGAAGACACGTTAGCCATGCAGTCTACAGGTCCTTTTCAAAAAATTAGCATATTGTGATAAAGTTCATTATTTTCTGTAATGTACTTATAAACACTAGACTTTCATATATTTTAGATTCATTACACACAACTGAAGTAGTTTCAAGCCTTTTATTGTTTACATATTGATGAGTTTGGCATGCAGCTCATGAAAACCTAAAATTCGATCTAAAAAAATTAGCATATTTCATCCGACCAAAAAAAAAAAAAAGTGTTTTAATACAAAAAAAAAGTCAACCTTCAAATAATTATGTTCAGTTATGAACTCAATACTTAGGTCAGGAATCCTTTTGCAGAAATGACTGCTTCAATGCGGCGTGGCATGGAGGCAATCAGCCTGTGGCACTGCTGAG
>JAUYWG010000057.1:333269-381803 GCA_034779775.1 Enteromius afrohamiltoni
CTAAAATATATGAAAGTCTAATGCTTATCAGTACATTACAGAAAATAATGAACTTTATCACAATATGCTAATTTTTTAAAAAGGACCTGTATACTGTTCAGGGGCTTTGAGGAAACGATGGGAAGCCTCCAGACTTTTATGAGTAGAGTAAAGCATACACAGGCCGACTTTTACACAGTAATTTTTTATTGTTAGAGACAACTTTCTTTTGACAACACCAACATTAACTGCCGCGCTACCCTCTCTGTGCATGGGCCATGAAGCAAACATCACATACTTAATTAAACAAATTAACCAACATGATATAAACATAAATAAATAATCATACAAAAGCAATCATACTACAAATCGAGGCTAGGCTCAACACAGACTTTGAGTTACAGGCCTCTATTAGAGATGTTTAAATAAACACTGCAATTTTGACTTTGATAGTGGTTATGTCCTTTCAGGTGAAATGAGGTTATATTCATTTTATTTTGGCAGGAGGAAACAGTGCAGTTATTGGGAGAACGGGTGGATCAAGACACACTTGATAGCTCCACACTAGCAAAGACACTTGTTGCTAACCTCTCATCATTGAACAATCTCATTGAAGGTAACATTATACCTTGTGAACTCAAGTATTTTTTTTTGTTTTTTTGTTGTTGTTGGGAATATATAATATCTGGAAAAAGCTGTCTGTTTCTTTCTTAGTACATGGAGCTCTATAGCTCTAAAAGATTTTATTTTATTCTGTGTTTAGCTATGTTTTGAGTATAATCTCTATCTTGGCATAATACGTGTAATTGTGTGTGTGTATTTCAGATATGATCAGGGATTGGGAATTATATGGTGTCTATCAGGAGTTAGATCCTCAGGTAAAGCTGCAGAAAATAGCAGAAGCTGAGCGGATATTGGGCTGGATGAGAAATCTGGACCTCTCTTCCAAAGAGCCGTTGGCTACTGATGAGTCCTCTGAGGCCCATGAATGTAAGGTTTTTGTGTTCATAAACTAAATGATACTTTTCTGCATATGTGCTCTCATTCAACTTCTGCCTTTATGCGATTTTAGTGCTCCGACGTGTGCGCCAATTTGAGAAAACTCTGATGACTACACAGGGGCGTCTGTCACCTATGCAGGAAGTGCTGGGTCGATTCACCTCCAAACTCTTTCAAGCTCAGGATACCCTCAACAAAGCTGAAGACACACTGCAACAGGCACTCAACAAATACAAGACCAACCAGCTCAAGCTACAGAGGAGAGAGGTATCCTCTTTTCCGTTTTAGTTTCAGTTGTGTTTGCCATCTGTAGTAGTTTTTGTTGTAATATTTTTTTTTGTGCGATTTTGTGTTAGTGGCAGCAATTAAGTGGCATATTTGGTGTAACTGAATGAGTACCGTTCATCCTAAATAGTATTCAAAATTAGAACAAGTGTGTCCTGAATTGAAGTATGTTGAAATCTGCATTCAAAAGTTACCCAGATGGTGCAGATTAATGCCTACTATAATGTCTAAAATTGCCCCCATGGGCTTTGGAGGATTTCGTTCAGAACTGTGAATGATTTTTTCACACATGTACGTTTTTTTTCAAACCTATATGTGTGTGTGCAAGACCAAAGGGGTTTCAGGGATTAATAATTAATATCTCATCTGATATTTATTTAAAATACTTCAGTCCGATACAACTTTTTAATGTTGTTTTAATGTTTATATTGTCATAGATTTATTTTTTTTTCTTAGGCACAGCAGCAACGTCTGAAAGACACCTATAACAGTGTCAGTCAAACTACTATTACTGCCGGGGCAATCGTCTCTGAGGCAAACCAGACTGTCCTTGAGGTGGAGGATATGATCACGGTAAATCTTTATTTTAACTTTCTGCACAGCATATACTGTAAACTACTGTATAAAAAACTAATATAAGAGTTTATATAATACATTTTAAATAATAAAAATACTGTTCACCAAAGATATTTAAAAGATAAATATTAGAATGTAAAATGATATTAAGTTTTCTCCCTCTTTGTTTTTATGTCATTTTGGTAATCAAGTGCAACAATGATTGATAAGCATGTATTAGTGGAATAGATTATCATAAATTTAAACCTAAAATATTATGCTATAATATGATGTCCTTTTAGATGTTTTGCAAGCTCTAGACACAATAACACTATATGAAATGGCATACCATATTTTAAAGCACCGGGGTCGAGTCCCACACCAAGCCTAGATAAGTGGTTCTCTGAGCTGGAGAAAGAACACTCTTCTTGGTGTTCAGTTTCTTCTTTATGAAGAGGATCTCGGGCACCACTCGTGATCGCTCCCCACCCAGTGAGGGACGCATCCATCGCTAGCGTTATGCACCGACCTGGATCTCCCAGCACTGGGCCCTATTTTAGAAACACAGGATTCCTCCACATGTCTAAGGCACGTATAGCACGGCGTGACACACAGCGGTGAGGATCGATTCTACTCGAGCGGGTGTCATACGAACCCACATTTTGGTCGAATCCCACACCACGCCTAGAAAAGTGTTTTTTTGTACTGGAGAAAGGACACTTTTCTTCACATTCAGTCTCAACCCCAATCGTTTCATATGAGCAAGGACAACATCTTGATGTCTGCTTGCTTCTTACGGCGACTGTGCTAATATTAGCCAGTCATCGATGTAATACAAAATTCGGATGCCCTGGAGTCGCCGTGGAGCCAGAGTGGCATCCGCACATTTTGTAAACGTATGGGGTGAGAGAGCAAGGCCGAAGGGAGGAACCCGATATTGGTACGCTTTGCCCCTGAAAGCAACCCTCAGGTACTTTCTGTTGTTTTGACACAACCCACCCTTGGGTGGAGCTGAGCCTCGTGAGAGTTCGGTGGCAAACGTCTCAGACGAAACTGAGATCAATGTTCGCAGCCTCACGCCTCGTAACACTGGCGAGGTTAGTAAAACGATCTCCTCAGGGCACTGAGAAGAGATGGGCTCAGAGTAATGCAGAGTGTACCACTCTTCCCCAGGACTTCCTCTTCTTATCCTGCGAGGCCTTCTTTTTCTCTTGATAGAACGACCCTCAGGTCTATATGAGATTTTGAAGGCCCCGGTACAGAGCGCCGCCAACTCCCTTGATGTTGGAGAGGAGCTCTCGAGGCGACACTCTGTTTTTGCATGTCTCTGAAATTTTCGTACGAGGAACTGGTGCTCAGATGGGGCTGCTTCCGCCCAGCTGCCCCATCTGACCTGCTGCTGAGTACCCACTGCCCACCAGCATTTTAGATGTAATACTTAAAGGCTTGGAGGGCTGGGACAGGGCCTTAAAGACAGCGTAGACAGAGAGACAGCTCGCAAAAAAGCATCTACTCAACTCATAGCAACTTCTTATAACCGTTTTTTTTTTCTCTTCATTCATCCCTATTAATTTATTCAGAGGGATGAAAACTAGACGTGAATGGCCACAATTTCGACACCTCAGTATGGAAATCATGATAAAAACTGCAAGCTATTTCTTGAAGGCATTTATTTGTTTTGGCAGCGTCTGTAGAAACATTTGATTTCTCATTTAATACAGCGCAGTTACTTTTCATCTCTGCTGCCGTTCTATTTTTAGATCAACGACAGCGCGAGACACTGCCTTCAAGCCTTATACTGGGGTGAGGAGGAGACCGTAGTCTCCTCAGCGCCCTCCATCTCTTCAGCCTCAGATGAAGAGAGGAGCCGCGCTGCGCCACCCTGATGAGGGTAAGTAGCAGAACGCGCTTCCTTTCCCGTCTGGCTAGTGCCCGATCCTGATGCATAGGAGTGAGATAGGAACTCATCCGTCTCAGTCTCCTCGCGATTAAGATCGCTTTGCGATCCCCACGAACGCTGCCTTGGCTCGGCACGAGTGGGACAGCGTAGCGGGTATTGCTTATGAACCTCCAGGAGCAAAGCACACACAGCGACATTCTCTCACAATGTCTGCAGCTCTCCTTATTGAAGTTTTCTGTACTGGATAGCTGCTTCTGCGTGTCTCGCTCCCATGCAGGCAACACAGAGAGTGTGTGTATCCTCGGGGAAGATATAAAGTTTGCACACACACTGTACTGTGAGCTGCTCACATTGGCCCAATGCCGGCGTGTCCTGCGTCTATATAAGCGAGGATGCGCTAGCCATTTTCAGGTTATTTCGACTGAAGCGACGGCGTTTCGTAGCATGGCACGGAATGCAGTACAAGGGCAGTCGTGGCCTAATGGATAGAGAGTCGGACCTGTAACCCAAAGGTTGTGGGTTTGAGTCCCAGGTCCGGCAGGGATTGTGGGTGGGGTTAATGAATAATCAGCGCTCTCTCCACCTTCAATATCATGACTTGAGCAAGGCACCGTTCCCCCAACTGCTCCCTGGGCACCGCAGCAATGGCTGGTGTGTATGTATGTGTGTGTGTGTGTGTGCGCGCGCACTTGGATGGGTTAAAAGCAGAGCACCAATTCCTAGTATGGGAAACCATACCTTGTCACGTCCTTTCCTTACTCTTGGTTATGGAAGTAACCTATAGTTCCCTTTCGACATGAGAGCGGATCTAGGGGAAACCTAAGGTCTCCTACGTCACAAGCACACTCTGTTCAATCACTTAAGGGTGGTGAGCACATGCTTGCAGCGGTTTCGTGGCAAGGCAATAACTTATGTAAGTTATATGGATGTAATCATATCCTGAGTCAGAGGCAGTGAGGCAGTCAAAACAGTAAACCCCGCAGGCTTAGTGCACGTCACTGTGTTTGCAACCGGATGGTGACTGGGCGAGACATGGCAGTCACCATTAACAAGTCATAGTAACTCTCGCTGACACAGCTAGTTAGAGAGAGTATGAGCGCCTCAGCGCAGCCGAAAAGGCAGGGAATGAACACTCTGTTTATGGGCCGACCGTGTTGGACATGTGGAGTGTGGAGGTGAAGACTGCAGTTAGAAAGCCTATTACAATAATGAGTTTCAGACTAACTCGCTTTGTTAGAAGGGAGCCAGTTAAACATAAGCGCTGAGATAGCGCTGTGAGGTCCCACAAAGCGAGTTCGTGGCCGGGGCAGAGTAGCCCGGGTGACGGGTGCCACTGTAGATAAAGGCTAGAGCCTGCGGGAATTCCGTTAAAAGGAGGCTAGTAAGCCTTAATATGCAAGATGGCAGCAGAGTATGGCCAGCTCAGCAATTAAGAACTCTATGCAGAGAGAACCCTAGCATGCAGTGCTGGGATGTCCAGATTATAAAACCTGGCAAAGGTGGACAGCGAGGTCCAGCCGGCTGCCTCACAAATCTCTGACAGAGAAACGCCACTGACCCAGGCCCAGGTGGAGGCAGTTGATCTGGTGGAATGGCATTTGACTCACAGGGGGCATTCAAGCCCCGCTGAAGAATAAGCCAGTAAAATGACGTTCACAACCCATTTTGTGAGCCTTTGCTTGGAGACCGGTAGCCCTTTGGAGCGGACGCCAAAGCAGATAAACAGCTGATCAGAGTGTCTGAAGTCAGCTGTTCACGCAATATATATTCTCAATGCCCTCACCGGGCTGAGAGGGTTGGAATCCTGTCCCTCGGAAGGCGCAAAGGCCGCTAGAGAAACCACCTGTACCTTAAAAGGGTCCACCTCTGTCGGAGGCCTGGAGAGGGATCTCGCAGGCAGAAAAGTGGCAACCAGGCATGGATTAAATCATCGATTAAACTTTTTTTTCTGGTTAACTAGTTATTTTATGCATTAGTTGACTAATTGTGCATTTAATAATTAACCATTTAAAACATTATCTCACCTATTAATTGCCTACATGCAACAGCAAACTGGCAAAAGTGATAAATATGAATGTTTTGTTATTGTGGTGAGTGCACACAATAGATTACAAAGTCAAAAGATGCTTTACCTTTATCTGTATGATGAAAAATTAAGTAGTATTTTAAGATCAAGAGCAAAAGCTCCATCTGTTCTGCAGGGTAAAAACTCAATAGTGCACATTTCTCTACGTTAACATTTGATTGAGTGGCCATGAAAAATTGCTTATACTTTCAGATGACATATTTAAGTTTGGATGCCCAATGTACTGTATTATCACGTAGACTAGCCATTAACAATCTGTAAGTCACGGACTGCGTCAGTTTCCCTGTGTTTTTTTTCTTTTTTCTGTGACTAATTGATTAAAAACATTTTGTTGGACCAACCCTCTTCTGGTCGACTTGACTTTCAGGGGGCAGCGCCATTGTCAGTCATCCCTTTATGAATGTATTTATTGTTGCTGTTGCCTTATTCAATCTGTATGTATAGAATGTGAGAAATCAGCATGCAGAAATCGATGGGGCTCGTTTCTTACTGGAGAGAAAGACAGAGAAGTTGTCTCAGTCAGACAAAGATATAGTTCTGAGAGCCGAGGATCATGCAGATGATCTACAGAGACATGCTGAAGAACTTCAGTAGTGAGTTTTTAAACCAGAAATTACTCATTTTATTTCTCCACCTGTATGATAGACTCTTGTCAATGAGTGTCACAAAATGGCTGTTGGATCATTCCATCACTCCATTAACAATTGCTATGTCATTTATTTTTTTATTTAGTAATCTGAAAGGAAGTGATGCAAATGGACATGTACAGAAAGCCCTGAACGCCTTGAATGTGTATGACAATATTGTCAAAAACATAGATGATGCTAACATCACTGCCCTGACCGCTCTCAACATCTCCAGCAGTACTCAAGACGTAAGCATACTTTTATATCACTAATTCTCAATGATTAACATTCATGTTTCATGGTATTTGTGCCAGACTCCAAGGTACTTCAAAAAAGAGAATGGAATTACTGTCTATCTACGAAAAAGGGTAAAAAAAGGATGAATTTCTTAAAAAAACGAAATTTCTTATTGATTCCAAACTTGTGAATGGCAATATTTCTCTGTACTTTAGGTGGTTAATGTGATTACTTCTAATGTATTCTGATATTTCTCACAGGCTACTGATGAATTAAACTCACAACTGAACCTTGCACACTCTCAGAGTAACATTATTTTGACAGAGGCATTATCCTTGGACTCTAAGCAGAAAGGTAATGCAGAGAAAGTGCTTTTTTTCTTACTATTCCTACTTGGATAAAGTTTGCTCCTCATTTCCATAGAATTGATAGTGCATAGTGCATTTATATTTATTCATTTAGCACTTGCAGTTCCAAAACATCTTGCAAAGAAAGAAACATCACAAACACTTAATGAGAGCCAATACTATTTATACATATTGTCAAGTTTAAATAATAAACAGTAATTGTGGTTTAGAAGTTATTTCAGAAATTAATAATGCATAATGTGTGTTGTATTTTGTTTTACAGATGTTGAATCCACAGTCCTTGACAATAAGAAATACATTGAAGAGACCAATGAAATGATGGAAAGCTCCTCCAAAAAAATTGCTAAGATCATTAGCGACATCAATGCAATTCATAAAGGCAAGCATAAATGGTTCCATGCCTGCTTATCTTGTACTAACATCTTTGATTGTCTTGACAACTTTGGTTCTGAATTTGGCAATTATGTTTAATGTATTTACAGTTGAAATTTCTGCTCTTCTATTATAAAGTCTGTAGTGCTGTAGTGTGATAATGCAGTGAGATTTTTTTCTGACAACAGCCAGTGCTCCATGCAGAGATTTGATTTCATCTTCATGACACAAAGAAACAGAACAAACTGAGACAGACTAAATCCAGAAGATCTATGTCTCCAGGATGCTTCAAGAAACCTACCTGCAAAGCTCCCTGAAAAACATGTGCACCAAGGGCAAAAGTCTTTAAACACAAAGTATGGTCACGCCAAATGTTGATTTAATTTAGTTAATATAAATTAATCGATTAATCAAGCATTTTTGCACAAGTAGCTAGTAAAAAGATCCCTAAAATGAAACTAATTGAAAAGCCCTGGCCTAAAACCTTTAACAGTATTGTAGTTTTGTAGATACTTTTCTTAAAGCATCTTGGAGACATTTCCACAGTTCTTCTAGATTTTGTCTGTCTCTGGTTATTCTGTTTCTTCACATCATTCTAGATTTGACTTGACAGACTTGAAAACACTATCTTAAGAAAAATCGGGGACTGTTTGGGGACTGTTATTTGCCTTTAGTCAAAACAGATTTAAAAAGTTCCAATCAAGAGTTTCCAATGATTTGCTTTACAGTAGACCAGTTGTGTTTCTTTGCTAGTATTACATGTGTATTTTCAGATTTTTGCGTTATGCATATTTATGGATAAGTTTTTGTCTGTTTCGTTAACTCAGATCGTACTCCGAAACGCCTGCAATTCACTCAGGAAGTGGCTGAGGGCACTCTGAATCGCTCTGCTGAAGTGTTGCAGATGGTAACACCCATCTTAAAGAGGGTCGAGGAATGGGATAGCAACATGAAAAATGAAGCGTACTCCGCCAAAGCTTTTGACCGCACTGTTCTGTCTGCTGGCGAGGCGGGTATGTTAGCCCGGTTCACCTTCACTTGGCGGAGTAGCAGTACCATTTAAATATCATTTAGGCAGCAACAGTAACTTTTGATCTATATGTAGGGACTATAGACAGTTACAGTGTTTGGACTGCTACTCATTTTTACTATACTTAACCTCCAGTAATAGCTAGTATTTGTAGCTAGCAACAGTTAGCAGTCTTTTAATTCAAAGTTTAGTTCAAAGTTTAGTTAGTCAAAGTTTATTTGATTGAATATCACCAAAACATATTTTCTCATAATAGGAAAACGGAATACAAAAAAAAAAAAAAAACAATAAAATAATAATAATAAATTCTACCACTCTGGTAAAACAAATACTGATTATAAAAATGAAAAAATATTATATATATATATATATATATATATATATATATATATAAATTAATTGATTAAATAGAAAGAAATTAATAAATAACAATATGAATCGTTTTAAGTAAATACTAACCATTTTACCCACAATTTGGGTTTGCCATATATATATATATTTATGCTTATTCCAGTATAACGTTGTCATTCTAATGTTCTAATTCATTCTAATTCATATTGTATACTGAAGCATTTTGTCTGACGAGTGCTATCAATATGGTACATATATTTTCTTCCACCTAATATCCACCTAATTTTAATGGACAAAGGCAGCAATTTGGAACAGATATGTTATGCATGCTGGCCTTTTTCATTGTTGAATTCATGCAGGATTATAAGAGGGTTGTAAATGTTTTTTTTTTTTTTTTTTTTTAACTTAGTTTGCATATGTTTATGTGTTTAGTTGAAAACCTGTCAGAAATCGTGCCAGAGCTACTCAGTAAGCTGCGTGTTGTTGAAGAGAAAAAACCTGTGAATAATGTCTCCACAAACATCATGAAAATCAGAGAACTCATTGCACAGGCCCGCAGCGTGGCAAAGAAGGTAAACCAGGCATTTAAAAATAAACATCATCTTAACTGATCTCATGTAAAACATAACGCATTTAGACAGTCACATTCAGAATCTCCACTGGGATCTTAATATAATACTTTATATAAGCCTTTCAGCACAGACCTACCAAAATTTTAAAGACCCCTCTGGGGTCTGAGGTGATTTTGGGGTCCCTGAGATTTTGGACATGCTCTGATATTTGTGATTATTTTTATTTTTATTATTTCATAACTACTTATGACATGCTATTGACCAACACATAATTGAGTTTGTATACATCAGAAACTGTACTACAATAATATGTGACCAGGATGGATGTACATGTTTGCATTTTTTAGAAAAAAAAATATTATGCGTGGTTACTAAGTTTTGGGAAAATAACACTTTTGAATATTCAGTGACTATCACCTGAAGAGACAAAGACCCCTCCCCTAATGGCCCATTAATTTGATAGTGACCGGTAAGTCAGGTAACAATGAATGTGTTCAACAGTTGTATTAGTGTATTTTACACTAATAAGAAAAAAAAAAGACCCAAATCACGCGGGCGTGACGGCCGACCTCAGAGGGTTTTAAATCTCTGTAAGAACCGGACAAAATTCCCAATAAAAATGCATAGTCTTGTGGAAGGGCTTAGAACATTGTATTGAAACACGTTTTTGCCAGATCCATATTATACTACAACAAGAATGCATACCATGAAAATTAAACTTTTTTTCTATAATCGCAGGTGCAAGTGTCTATGAAATTTAATGGCCAGTCTTCTGTAGAAGTTCATCCCCACGCCAACCTAGACGAGCTAAAGACGGTCACATCCATTAGTTTCTACATTAGAGTGGACCCAGACAAAGACCCCATAGAAGATCGTTTCCTACTCTACTTGGGAGACAAGCAAGTAAGCACTAAAGATAGAGAAGAGGAGAGTAGATGTATCATTTATCCAAATTCTAGTTTACTAATGATTATTGTGTGATTATTGTGTCCCAAACTCAAGTTATATTGCCCCACCTCCCCCTTTGCAGTTAAAACCAAAGGACATCTGTCTCATATGTGATGAATTAATAATAAAAGCTAAAATATTTTATTATTTATTTATTTTAAATGCAATGTATCGTTCTGTTTATTGTCGATTCTGCTTTTCTCTGTGTGTAGGGACGTAAGGACTACATGGGACTGGCCATAAAGAACGATAATCTGGTATATGTGTATAATCTGGGAGGAGAGGTTGTAGAGATTCCTCTCAGTTCAAAGCCAGTCAGCTCCTGGCCTCCTGTCTTCAATCTTGTTAAAGTGGAGAGGTATAGCAATTGCTTTTATTATATGATTAAGGATAACGTTTTTCTTAAGAAACTTCTTAAGTTCTCAGAATACAGCAGCCAAATATGGAGTCAGCATAAAACATTTTTTAACACTGTTTCATATGAAGTTTATGGAGCCTGTGGCTGTTTTTTGTTTCTTTTTGTGCTGCCCCAACGTTTAAATTAAAACAACATTGCTGTAATTCAGTATTTTATTAATAAACATGTTTAACATAATTAGGTAGTAATTAGGTAATTTAGGTAGGTTTCAGTATTTTAGATTTTATTAATCACTAGTTTGCATGCACAGAAAAAAGAAACACTATAATTCGTTAAAAAAAAAAAGTTTTTCTGAACAGGACAAGTCAAGTGTCATATTGTTAATTGATAAAGTTATACTTGTTAGTTAAAGTTCTCAATTTTGTGTGAATGTACTAGCAGATATTTGTATATAGTGCTTAGTCTATAATCACTATATTTACCCTTCTTTCTGCAAGATTGGGTCGGCATGGTAAAGTGTTCCTGACGGTTCCAAGTCAAGACACCACTGCAGAACAGAAGTTTATCCAGAAAGGAGAGGCAGATGGAACAGACTCCTTGTTTGATATTGATCCTAAAGACAATGTTTTTATCGTGGGAGGAGTGCCTCCTGATGTAAAGGTGCAAAAATATTTTTTTTATAGTTCTTTTGCATTTTTTGTAAACTTAATAT
Organism: Enteromius afrohamiltoni; assembly: GCA_034779775.1. Taxonomy (NCBI): domain Eukaryota; kingdom Metazoa; phylum Chordata; class Actinopteri; order Cypriniformes; family Cyprinidae; genus Enteromius; species Enteromius afrohamiltoni. Next base: position 344,648 of record JAUYWG010000057.1, read on the forward strand.
CTGCTTGCACTTTATTTGAGAGTCTCCCAGCAGACATTCTGCTGACAATAAATAACTTAGCAAATACATTTAAATGTTTTTTCAATAACTGTAACGCCAACCGAACGCAAAAGTCTGTGAAAACTAATGAGTGTTTAACCCTGTTGAAGGGTAATTAATCATTATTTTTTGGCAACAAATTCATCTAATTAATTCTTCATCATGTTATTCCAGCTTCCTCCAGCTTTGACTTTGGCTCCTTTTGTTGGTTGCATTGAATTAGAGACTTTGAATAATGATGTCATCAGTTTGTACAATTTTAAGCAACTTCACAAAATGAATGTTGTGGAATCGATGCCTTGTCCCAGGTAAAGAAAACTTTCCTTGCATCCCTCCATGCTTTAAACCATAAACAATATGTACTGTAGGTGAACACTGCTGGGGCCAAAAAGTTTCATATGGCCTTTAGTGTTAATAGTTTAGCTCAATCAATATTCCTTTATTCCCTTTATGGGTTTTGGTTTGCCATTTCATGTTTTATTGATTTATTTTAGTCTTTTTATGTTTGGATAATATTCATCAAGCCAAAATGTTTGTGATCTTTTAATACCTACTTGATTAGGAAGCAGATAATTACATGAATAGCTACAGTTTTAGGTTTCATTAGCCCAGTACTATCCATGCATTAGTAGCTTTATGACTGCTTGATATCTTGAAAACATAAAGTTATTATTGTATTGCTTCATGCTTCACATTTTCTTACCTCTAAATGTTAATCTATTTTTTTTCAGATCTCCCAAAAAAGGTGTATTTTGTGTTTAAATTATGTCAAAGGTTATTTTGTTAGGCACTTTGTTCTGTATATGGTCCGTTTATACATTGTGATCTGTGTGTTTTCCAGGCATAAGCTGGCTTTCTCTCAAAGTCGTGTGACAAGTTATTTGTTTGACGGCAGTGGGTTTGCTTTAGTCAACAACATTGAAAGTAGAGGCAAAATTGGCATTGTTACTCGGTTTGATATTGAAGTTCGAACTGTTGCCAACAATGGTATTCTATTCCTCATGGTTAATGAGGTAAATATGATTTCATTGTAAATTATTTTGCACTGATTATTGGGCTCTGGGACAAAAATAGAAAACAAAACGTCTTATCTGAAACACCTTGTCCCACTCTGCACTACAGTATAAAGTGAATGATTATTTTTCTACATTGTATTATTGTATTTATGCCACAGGCAAATTTTTTCGTACTGGAGCTGAAAAATGGGTTTCTCCGTCTGATGTATGACTTTGGTTTCACTAATGGTCCAGTCATCATGGAGAGTAATATAGCCAAACTCCAGGTCAACGATGCTCGATATCATGAGGTAATGCTGTCAGTGCTTTGCTACAATCTGTATTGTTAAAAGCGCTATATAAATAAAAGTGATTTGACACCACTTTCAGGGCATTTATCAAGTCATATCATTAAAACATAATATGGACACACACTGTAGCTTTTAACACCCTATTATTGCTATTTTTATATTTCAGGTGTCTGTAATCTATCATCACTCTAAAAAGATCATTCTGCTAGTGGACAGAAGCCATGTAAAGTCCATGGAAAATGAAAAGAAACCCTTACCGTTCTCTGACATCTACATTGGAGGAGCTCCTTCTAGCATTCTGCTTTCTAGGTGAGAACCATTGTATCATATAAATCCTCAGATTAGCAGTAGGATACTCATTTCTAACACTCAGCCTTGCCATATGAACGAGCCGTAGCCTATGTCTCACAGGCCAGAGCTGTCATCCCTGGTGGGACTGAAGGGTTGTGTTAAAGGTTTCCAGTTCCAGAAAAAGGATTTCAATCTTCTGGAGGAGCAGGGAACCATTGGCATCAGCAGTGGCTGTCCTGAGGAATCATTTGTATGTAGCACACGTTCCTATAGTTTTAGACTTTATCTGAAATCTCGTACTTGTTGGTCATTTTTTAAATTAGGTATTACTTTGTTATCTATGTTATTTTATTGTCATGTGACCTATACCAGCCCCAGTTGTAGTAACATTGCTGGATTTGTGCTGTTTTGCCTGATGCCTTAAATGAGACCACATCATTTTGATACTTATATTTTGTTCACCAACCAACCAGTTTTAAAGTTTAAAGTTTTAAAAGGACTGTTATTGTCTTCTGTCTGCAGATGTCCCGTAAGGTGTATTTCACAGGTGATGGCTATCTGGGCTCTACAGCTAAAATCTCACCATTCCAGTCTTTTGAAGGAGGACTAAACTTCAGAACACTACAGTCCAATGGACTCTTGTTCTACCACAGAGATGGGGTAAAGTCTTTTTTTTTACCTTCTAAGTTTTGTTTTAGCTAGTCAAGTAATTTGAAACACACAAAATTACATACATGTTTCAGTGGTTGAAACACATAGAGTACAGCACTTTTCCCCCATACATAAACCCTGTTTAGTCCCTGCTAGTATAGAAACTGTTCTTGCTACTGTATATGATGAAAAGGATTTGAATGTATGTTTGATGCAGAAGGTTTTCATTATGTTATATACTGACCAAATTATAAACACTTTTGTTTTTGCCCCCATATTTTTTTATGAGCTGAACTCAAAGATTTAATCTGTCTAACTTGGCATGCACAGAAATACCGTAACAAGATCCTATTAATAAGAAGCATCTGTGGTCGTTGTCCATAATATACAGTATGTCTGCCTATACCATAACCCCACTGCCACAATGGGCCACTCAATCCACAACGTTGACGAGATGGTTTCTGACAGTTTATGCAGAAATTGTTTGGTTATGCAAACCGATTGTTGCAGCAGCTGTCCGGGTGGCTGGTCTCAAATGATCTTGGAGGTGAAGATGCTGGATGTGGAGTCCTGGGCTGGTGGGGTTACATGTGGTCTGCAGTTGTGAGGCCAAATACTCTTTGGAGATGGCTTATGGTAGAGAAATGAACATTCAATTCAACAGCTCTGGTGGAAATTTCTGCAGTCAACATGCCAATTGCATGCTCCCTCAAAAGTTGTGACATCTGTGGTAGTGCGGTGTGATAAAACTGCACATTTTAGAGTGGCCTTTTAATTTGGCCAGCCTAGGGCGCGCCTATGGAATAATCATGCTGTCTAATCAGTATCTTGATATGCCACCCCTGTGAGGTGGATGGATAATCTTAGTTAGTGCTTACTAACACAGATTTAAACAGATTTTTGAACAATATTTTGTGAACATAGTAAGATCATTGAGTTCAACTCAAGAAAGATGGTGGCAAAAACAGTGTCATTTTGGTCAGTGTATATCAAGCCACTATTTCTCTATTCTAGCTGGATGAGTTTTCTCTCTCTCTGGAGAATGGTGCTGTGGTGCTCCAGTCCAAAGGAACCAGAGTCAGATCACATAAGAAGAATTATAACGATGGACGATCTCATTTCTTAGTTGCCACAGTCACCAATCAAAAGTAAGTTGCTGAGTTGAGTAAGTTGAGTTCAACAATTTGCAGACTTCAACAATACTGACATAATGTGTCATCCCAGCACATTTTTGTCCTGTATTCTGTACATTTTCACTTTTTACAGCATCAGCATTGTCATCCATCTTGTGGATATACTGGAAATGGGATGTCTTTTCTAACTTGAAAATAATATTTGTGCTGTACTTCTGTTTCTTATCGTGTAGTTCACATACACAAGACACTGCATAGCATTTTTATTTTTTTTTTGCAGAGCACTCTTTGGGACTACTTGGTCACTAGATTTTTTATGGTTTTGACTATTTTTCTTTTTTTTTTCATTATTTTTAAAATGTTATTACAATTTAAATACCTTGCAAATGTCATTACTCATCCTATTTTTGTGGACAGTTGTAAATAAAATTATTTATTTTTATGATGATTATTTATTATTATCATGATCAATTATCATTATTTTTGATGAGTAAACAATGCTCATTTTGTTGATCTCATATCAACATTCCACACTTCCCTGATGGATACTTGTAGGCTATCAGATTAATTTCTGAATCTTTAGAATTTTCCTTATATGTGTACACTTGTTACATCAACCATTTGTTATTCATGATCTTTAGGTATGAGCTTATAATTGACGACAAAGACAAGCAGGATAAGAAGAAGCCGTCTTCCTCATCTCAATCAGATAATGTTCCAAAGACTTTCTACTATGGAGGTTCTCCTACCAGTTCCATACAGAATTTCACTGGGTGCATCAGTTACGCATACATTAGCAGGTAACACTCACCAAAGCCCTTTACAAACAAGACCACAATGATCAGACTTCACAAACAACTAATATATATAAACCCAATTCTGATGATGTTACATCTTGCCGTACGAAGAAAGGAAAGCAGGAGAGTAAAAACTTTTTTAATACAAACGCTGGAGTAACATGGATTGTAGCACTCATAATGACATATTAAACAACATTAATCATGGACACTGAAACACTCAAACAGAATGGTATAAATACACAAGAATGTAATCAACAGAACTAGACACAGCTGGGAAACAGAGCCGGGAAATTATCAACTAATAATCACACAGACAAAGGAAAAAACAAATATGGACAAGCACGTGGAGATCAAACTGAAACTAAAACAAGAACACATGAAACCAGGGGTCCATTCTTTGTACGTCTTTTGATACATCCGAGATTAACTGACACATCTAAGATGAGGTAATCGTGCTAATTACGATGTGGCTAATTTGGTTCTTCCAGCACACCTGTTGATGATTAGTATGGCTGCATTTATTAGAGGGTTATGGAGAATTACAAACTTTAATAAAGACACCGGGAAACACAGCAAATGCTGCAAAGGCTAAGAGGCAGTGGACCTATGTGACAGATTTGAGAAAATGACATCCAATTATATAGATGCAATCAGGGAATAGAATGTCACATATTATTAGACATACACTTAAACTTTTTGTGTAGGCTATCCTTTAAAAAATTAACCCTATATTGCATTATTTCCTTTATTTCCTCTTTTTTTCTGCCTTTTCTTTCTTTTAAAGAGTATTTTGTTTTAAAGAGTATGTCAGTTTTGTGGATAATTTAAATAAGAACGGACCCCTGCTCCCGGTTTAAGCTTGCTATGAGAGCAAGTCCAAGATGCGCATAGAAGAATGAAACTATACACAACTATTAAATCCAACTAACTGAGTTAGCGACGTACGAAGAACGGACCCCTGAACTAAACAGACCGAAACGTAACAAATGACTTATGTGATGTTATTTATTTATTTATTCATTTATTTTACCCTCACTGAATACCATAACTGGAGCTTGATAGACCTTCATCATGGATTTAAATTTAGATTTAAATTTTAGATTTTTTTTTTTCGTCCTGTCTGGTTTTTTAAAATACATCATTAAAGTCCACCCAAAAATGAAAATTTGCTGAAAATGTACTCGCCCTCAGACCATGTACATGTGTTTGTCTCTTCATGTAAACAGATTTGTAAACATTTAGCATTCTGTCACTTGCTCACCAATGGATCCTCTGCAGTGAATAGGTTCAAACAGCTAAAAAAATAGTAAGTTCACTTAGTAGTAATTCACACCATTCAAGTCCATTTAAGAATTCCTTTATTCTGAAACATCCATCATTAAGGCATCACTTTTTAAACTATTAATTTGGCCAAAATACAAGTTTATAAACAATAATAATGCTTTCCTCAGTGAAAATGTTCATCCCTAGTTATCCTCTCTCATTATAATCCCCATATGTATTTTCTAATTCAGATTTCACTGGTGAAAGCAATATTAAAAATAGAGGTGAGTGGTGTGAATTACTTGTGAATCATTGTAGTGTTTTTATCAGCTGTTTGGACACATTCTGATGGCACCCATTCACTGCAGAGAATCTACTGGTGAGCCAAAGTGATTTTAATGAAGAAAAAAACTTATCTTCTCATTTCGAATGGCCTGAGTACATTTTAGGCAAATTTATTTTCGGGTAAACTTTTCCTTTAAAACAGCTCTTTTAGAACATCTTAACAGTAATAAACAGCACTCAATCTACAATGACCTTGGTCATGTGTGATTCTAAAATGTTATATGCTATAGTGCCTTCAGACGTTTTTATGCAAGTATGATGTGATGTGTATGTGATGCAGGCAGGATAGAGATATAGAGCCAGAAGACTTCCAACGTTATAGTGAGAGCGTGCAGGTGTCACTCCAGGACTGCCCACTAGAGAGATCCCCTGCTGCTCTGCACAATAAAGACAACAGAGAATCATCTAGAAGAAGTCCAGGACATTCCCGCAAGGTGCAACAGATCAACAGATACATGAATACGCTGCATAATTACACTGTAATACAATTAAATGTTTTGTTTCTCAGGTGGCCAGGGATGAGCCTAGCCTATCACATGGCTTGAAGAATAATCCTTTGGATGCTCCGGAGACAGAGGCTGCTTCCTGTTACCTGTCTTCTCGTCCACGAGTGACCCGCCACGCCCATTACTATGGCGGATTTGCCCACAGCCGACATGAGTACACAGGCATTGCCAGTGTTATCAGAGATGAGTGAGTATTGTTGGGTACAAAGAAAGCTGACTGAAGTGGATTTAGTTATAATTAATTATGACTATTAGCACCATCTAAACAACTTTATTGATTCTGTGTAGAGAGTACATCCCTGTACATTTCAGAATTCTTCTGGCTGCTTCTGTCTTCTGTCACTTCATCAATAAACACCAGTAACCCAGAGCCACTGGAAGCCATGCATGCTCATGCCATCACACTGCTCCACCATGTTTCATAAATTATGTTGTATGTTTTGGATCATGAGGTGTTCCAAGCCTTCTCCATACGTTTTCTTTCTGTCATTCTGGTACAGGTTCATCCTAATTTCAGCCGTCCAAAAATGTTTTTTCCAGAAGTGGTCTGGGTTTTTTAGATTATTTTTATCTATTTATAAGTTCTTTTTTTTTTTAAGATTTATTTTTGGCGTTTTTGCCTTTAATTATTATAGGACAGATCAGTCTTGACAGGAAGTGAATTGGGAGAGAGAGAGGGGGAATGGGATCAGGAAAGGTCTGCAAGTCGGGATACAAACTTACAATACCCGAAGCGCAATAGTGCTATGTGTCGGCGCACTGCCCACGACGCTACAGGCGCCAACAATTTTTAGCAAAGTTTAATCAGGTTTTGTTTGCACCTTGTGGTGAACCCTCTGATAGATAGATGGATCGATAAAATATTGCCTTATTTCTCCACTACAGTCAGCTTTCAGCTTTCTTTTGTAATTCATGCTGATTGATCATGCACAGGAATCGCACCTCTTGAAACATAACAGTGTTCTGTGTTCTTCTTTCTTTTTTTTAGATCTCATTTTTCTCTATCTTTGAAAACTCAATCAGCATTTGGACTCATCTTTTACCTGGCTGATGAGTCTGAGGAGAACTTCATGGCTCTTTTTCTCACTCATGGAAGGCTGGTATTCACATTCAGCTCGGGCCAGAACCAAGTCAGAATCAGATCAAAGGAGAAATACAGTGATGAACAGTGGCATGATGTAAGTTAAATCTGATTTTAGTTTGTCCTTATAAATATGTAACACATAGAGAGAGAGAAAAAAAGTAAGCTTCATTTACATAATTTACAATATAAGTTATAAGCGTAAGCAAAAGAGGGTGAGATTTTATCAAAAGCAGTCAGTGTGAGATCCTTGACTTAATCAGAGTTGTTTAGAATTGAGAGCACAAACTTTGAATGATTGTGTTGTTCTTTTCAGTTCGTTTTTTTTTTTTATTAGTTAGTCTTGCAAATAACAGATTCCGCTTCCCAAATAAGCAGTTGAATAGTTATTGAATAGTTGAAAATTATTGAATAGTTTGCCTATATCCTAGTGGATATTTTTGGTGACACTAACTATTTCTTTCTCTTCTTCTGTAGATAATATTTATCAGAAGTGGAAATACTGGTAGACTGATCATTGATGGTCTTACAGTATTAGAGGACAGAGCTCCAGACGGAAACCTCTCACTGCTTGTCCAAGATCCTCTCTTTGTGGGTGGGGTGCCGCCGGATCAGGCCAAGAAAAACATTCAGGTTTTGTGATTCCTCATTAACTGCCCTATTCCCTCTGGTGCTGCAAATCATTCAAATCTGTCTTGGACATGGTAACGGGCAGATATATTTTCCGCTAATATATTTTATTGTCTGTGGAGTGGCTGACTGTCTAGAATGCATTAATGGTGTTTCTATCCTCACTGCCAAGGACATACTTTTGACTGTTATAGTACTGTATGCATACTTATTCTTTTATTTATTATGGAAATAATATACTTAAGAATAAACTTACATGCAAACTCAACATAATGGCATTTATGGTAAATTAAAATATACTTTAAAGTAATTTCTTAAAGTTGGTACTTGTGTGTTAAGAAACATGATCATGAAAATGAACTCTACACTGAAAAAAATGACTCTGGGGGTGGTAAAAATAACTCATGAATATCAGTTATATTTACTCACCTATATTAGTTATTGAGTAAAATATACACTGTAAAAGAACTCACTGAGTAATTAATTGTGTAATGTATTAAACAATATTAGGTAGACTTTACCTTTTATGTTTTAGTTTATCTTAGCTGTTAAATGTAGGTATTATTTACCTAAATATACAGGATATAATCTACTCACACAAACTGAGTGAAAATTGTTGCCTCAATTTTATTGAGTAAATTTTATAGGTTGTCTATGTTGTTTTTTACAGTGTAAGTACTTCAGCAGTTCTTTTTCACAAGGTAGTTAAATCTTGAACAAAAGTATGACGTTTTAAAATAGATGGCTTAGGTTAACAATCCTGACAAGTCACATGTTTTACCAGCTGAGATAACCAGGTTTCTGCACTTCTCAGATTAGTGTTTTATTATACCAAGTAAATTTTTTTGTCACACTTGAAAGAAGTAAAAAAAATGGTTAACATTTTTTTCTTCAAATATCGTTTAACAATATTTGCAGTATTTATGAATCTTTTTAATTCATAAATTTTATCTAAACATTTTAGCATTACAATGATTAACAATTAACAATTATGCGTTATGCATATGCATTCCTTTTGTAAAAGCTTCAGGATTTGATCACTCCAAATGGTGCAGAAATAATCAAAGTGCTGTCTTTTTCTTCACCATGATAAATCATTTACCCTTTCAGTCTAATCACTTCGATGTTACATTTGGGAACTCGCCAGAGAGACCAATTGCCCTTGAGCTTCAAACTAAAGGCCAATGAATATTGGTGTGCACTTGATTGCCCTCAGGTGCACTTCATCACTACGTCAGTATAAGAGGGCATGAGCATAGTGCACATGCAGCTTATCGCTTCAGAGCCTGCGCAATTCTGAGCTGTAGACCCCCTCGATTTTTGCGATTTGGAGAAGTTGGAGTGGAGCGTCCTGATTGAAAAGAGTTCCTGCGATCCACAAGACGCTTGGCAGACCTCCAGACGAAAGTCACAGCACGTGCCCTTGGTCAGGTGATGTCCACTGCTGTGGTCCAGGAGCGACACCTTTGGCTGAACCTGGCGCAGGTGCCGGACGCCGACAAAGCTTAATGCCCCCATCTCCCAGGTCACTTTCGAGGAGCGCAGGAGTTCTCGGCAGTTCAGAAGCAGATCGAGATGATGTCTCACATCCTGCCTTGCAGGGCCAGCCGTTCCCCAAGTGCACAGCCTTTGCCTGCTCGTTGCCGAGGGTGTCACCCTGCGGCACCCAGTACATCTGCTCCGATCCCCGCCAAGTGAGCCTCCTTGCACAGACCCTATGCAAGATCAGGGAGGATGAGGAGCAAGTCCTGCTGGTAGCGCTATACTGGCCCTCCCGGACCTGGTTTGCCGACCTAATGATCCTCGCGGCAGCCCCTCCCTGGAAGATCCCCTTGAGGAAGGACGTTCTTTCTCAGGGGATGGGCACAATTTGGCACCAGCTTCCCAATCTTTGGAACCTCCACATCTGGTTCCTGGACAGGACGCGGCAGACCTCATTGGCCTTTTTTTTGAAGCTCAAAGGCAATTGGTCTCTCTGGCGAGTTCCCATATGTAGGATTTCCGTTCCCTCCTTCAGGGAACATGGGTTACGTTCGTAACCTAGATGTTTCTTTAGGTTGATGCAGTTAATCCTAATCTAATTAGATTAGAAAATGTATATACATTATTGTGAAAATAACTTTATTTAGCATTCTGCAGTCAACTTTTTTTGTGATTATATTTAACTGTTATAGCACATAACACTTTCTTTTCACGTCACAAAGGAACTCAACATTTGAACAACGTGTCATTTTATTTATTTTAGCGCTTATTGTTGGGTTCTGATCACAAATTTTGGGTTTATTTTGTGATGATGTTTATGAAACTCTATATCTCTTATTTCTGTAGAAGACATCTGTGTCTGGCTTCTCTGGCTGTGTGCGGAGTCTCCAGCTGAATGGCCGCTGGCTCACCTCTGCCTCCCACAGTTTTGGGGTCACACCCTGTTATGAGGGGCCCTCTGAACCAGGGACATACTTCACTGAGGAGGGAGGATATGTATTACTGGGTAACATACAATATATCACTACTACTCTCTCTCAAACTTAATTAATGTTTTAGTGTTGAGAAAGAGGAGATGGTATTCTCACCATGGCTCACTAACCCCGGGTATGTCAGTGTGAATTTATTTACATTCTTGATTCATTTCTCAGTGATATTAATGGAACAGTTTTGTCATTTGAGTGGATAATTAAAAAAAAAAAAAAAGTTGTTAAGATATTATTAAAAGCTGATGTCCTGTGGACTAAGCATAGTTATGTGAAATATTTTATTCAAGCAGGGTTATTATCGGTGATTAAAGCTAAAATGATAAAAAGCAGTTACTTGTACAGCACAAGAAAAAATATTAAAATTAAAAATATATGTATTGAAATATTACTTTTTTAAAGCAAGTTTGTTAAATGCACAGTCCTTCTGCTAAAACATAGTTCCTGACACCAACACGGCAAAAGTCTCTCAGCTAGTGGAGTTTATATAAAAACAGAGAATAGATTATCATCGCTTTATTATTTTTTTTAACACCATATTATTTTTACATGAATACATCTGCTAAAAACTGTACCTCTGTTTTTTTAATGTTGTCAAATCCAATCACAGATTGGTGGGCGGAGTTAGTTCAAATAACCCACTGCTAAAAAAGCAGGCTTTTTGCAAATAGTCACTATGTAAATTTAAACAAAACATAACATTATTTTACGGAAGAGGATTAGGGCCAAGCAATAATAAAAAAATTAAATCATTTAGAGATTAAAGTTTTTAAATTATGAGAATAAACTTGTTAAATTCAGAGATAAAAAGTCCAAATAAAATGTTAAGAATAAACTCATTAAATTATGAGATTAAAGTCGTTAAATATAGAGAAAATATAATTTAATCATTAAATTACAAGAAAAAACTCAAATACTTTCAAGAAGTAAATGTGCAGAACAAAAGAAATGTTTTGGAACGTGCCCATCAGCATCTCCCATGGCGTAGTTCATAGAGTAATAAGTATTCTAAATGCAGTTATGGCACAGTGTTTCATCTGCATTTCTGCATTAAACTCTAATTTAAATCACCATGGAGTCTGGTTTGATTAGAAATATAGGGCTATATGGAGATCTTGTCCCAATAAAGCAGCGTACAGGCTATTTCTTAATGTAAATATAAAATAGGCTAATTTACATTCTATGTTATTATCACATCCTTTTAATATTCAACAATACTGGTTTCTGTCACCATTTATAAGTAGGCTATAAATCTAATTAGCTAGCTACTATTTACAAAAGATCTGCTACTTTTACATAACTTAAATAAAATGGCTATTTTTATTTAGTGGCACATCTATAAAAACAGGCTGATTTCATTTACACTGTAAATAGCATCTATGGCAGAGAATTGTTCCCACAGTGCTGTTCAGTGCTCGCCTGATCCAAGACGAGTACCGCATTTGATCTGAGCTCGCGCAGACGCTGTCTTTAGACGCTGTTGTCAGCCAATGAAATTAGACAGTTTGCTGAAGCGCCGCCGGCGGATCCACAATGCTTTTCAGCAAAGCTTGACGTCACCCATTCTAAGTCAATAGGTGCGTTCGAAAGAAATCGGCTGCCGCCTTACAAAACAATGCATTCTGATAAGATTTTTCTGACTTTGATCAGTGCTGCAGCCGCCTTTCGATCACATCGCCTTTCATCGTCATCAAGGCTTTTGCAGCCGATTTTGAGCAACTGCAGCGCCTGACCTGTGCGACTGCTCTCGTTTTGCTCTCACGGTACTTTGATGGTACATGTGATGGAAAGGCAGCTGCAACGCTGATCAAAGTCGGACAAATGATCTTACCAGAATGCGTTGTTTTGTAAGACGGCAGCCGATTTCTTGCGGCGCCGCATGAATTCGAACGCACCTAATGGGAAGAGTTGACGCTGATGCCCTGTGTGAACGTACCGTCACGGTCCATGCAGTACGCTTTACGGGAGTTAGAGCTCCTTTCTATTTTGCTGTGTTCAGGAATTCTCGTGCGGTAAAGAAATTACAGCACATATGAAAACATTTCAATAGACAAGCTGCAGTCCGGGTGTTTGAAATTCATTCACTGCTAATTACTTTAATCTTGTAATTTAACAAGTTTAATCTCTAAATGATTTACTTTTTTTTGTTATTGCTTGGCCCTAATCCTCTTCCGTAAATTATACATACTGTAATAAACTTTAAAAAGACTCTAAAAAAACAAATTATGCTTTCACTTCAGCCATAATCTGCTAAATGTAAAAAAGTGACAAATCTCAGCTCCCTCAGTGTTTATGAATTACAACCATTTGTTTGTAATTCGAGTTTAGTTTGTGCAAATTTCAAATCTATGATCAAAGTGAAGGGGGTGAGATTAAAAAGATTAAGAGGAAAAATGTGGAAAATAGTACTGTCAAATAATGAGTGAATAAACATTTGATTGCTTACCCGGTACACATAGCTTGTGAGCAACATAATGGTGAGAGCAAAACTTACACTAACCAGCTTGAGTTCTCATAGTGGCCTTGTGTAAGAATACCACTACAAAATAACCCAACAAGCAGAGCAGCACATAAGTGAGAGTCACAGACAGAGAGGCTCCTGTGAGAGAAGTGGAATGTGATCTGTTGCTTGTTCAGCCATCTGATTGGTTGGTACAGAGGTTGGGGAAGATTTACACAGTCCTCAAGGTCTTGGGAAATGGAGTTGCAGCTGTTAAATGTGAATAGAGAAATTTCACGCCCTATTGTGGCGGTCATGGGGTTACATATGTACATAACTCCACTTGGCACAATTCCAGCATGCACAGCTAAACAGCTGAATCCACAGCAGTGATTAAGAATCAGATGTCTTTTTGTCTAAATGCATTAGCCATTTGTGGTTATAAAAGTATTCAAGGATAAAATGCTGACATAAACTATGTTCTTCTCCCAAGACTCCCTTAATTTTGGCTCAAGATTTAAGATGGTGATAGAGGTTCGCCCTCGTGTGGCTTCAGGAGTGCTACTGCATGACTTCAGCGGAGAGAAGGAATATCTCACCCTGTACATCTATCAAAACAAGGTCTAGAAAGATTTGCATTTGATATGCACTACATTGCAATTCAATGTTAAAACATAATTGACTTATGTTTTAGCATTGTAGTCAACACATAATTATTGTACTTTTTAATAGCATGGCAAATATGATTAAACATAATGATTTGAAATGTATTTAAAAGGAAAAAAAATATTCCACAAAAGTATTAAATATAGAAGAAATATAGTCATAAAAGCTTACAAATTAGAATTTATAAAGATTTTATAAATCTTTGCCTGACTATAGAAATGTCAATAAAATTCATAAGCACTTTTGGTAACACTTTCTATGAAGCCTATATTTGTAATACATTATAAGGGTATTCTTAAGGCATTATAATAAATGCATAATGCATTATAAATAACTCTATAATATGTTGTAGCACCTAACCACTCACAAGATGTTGTAAGGTACTGTGCAGATCTAAAATAAACAATGTCAAGATATGATATAGTCCATTATAAATCAAATAGATTTAATATGGTGTTCATTGTGTGTTATAAATAATTATATCCGTCAAAGTTGAAATCAAAAATAATGTATGTAAAAAACCCTTTTTTTTTATGATTATTCATGATATAACACATTGTAAGGTAACATTGATTATAATGCTTTAAGAATAGCCTTATAATGCATATTTAATACAGACTTCATAGAAAGTGTAACCGCATATTTTACTGATCTTGCAGTGTTCATAGATATTCCAGATTGTTTTTTGCTGCCATAGTTGTTTGAGCAAGCAGCAGTAACCAACAAAGATGCCAAAGTTTCATATTGTTTTCATGTGCATGGATTTGTGTTCTTGTTTTCATGAGAGAGATATCTAATAGGAACAGAAGAGTCATGTGTTTTGATGGTGTTTTGTAGGTGGTTGTTGTGGTAAATAATGGTATCCATGAGTTCTCCACTTACGTGTCTCCTAGTCAGGAAATCTGTGATGGAAACTGGCACAAAATCACAGGTAGACACTCGAAATCGATACAAGTTTTATAACTTTTACTTCCAAACAGCACCACTTCTTTTTGTTGTGTTTTCAAATCATTGAAATTCACAAACAAGTGTTGGGCTTACTTGAATTTGTTATAAATAAATATTAAATGCCCTTCATTGGTTTGGTGCTATCATTAGGCTTTACTGTGTTTTGCAGTGATCAGGGATAGTAACGTGGTGCAGCTGGATGTGGATTCAGAGGTGAATCATGTTGTGGGGCCTGCTCGTGAAACAGCACAGAACAGCAGCTCTCCGGTGTTTATTGGAGGAGCCCCAGGTCAGTCACCACCAGCTGACTTGATCGGCTTGATCAGACTTGCCTATGTCTGTCTCTGTTATTGTTTCTGTGTTTTTTTGGATGACCTAACTCAGAGTTTTTGCTCAGGCTTTTTCAAGCCAACATAACATGTGTAAAGAATTATGTAAAGTTAGAATAAAGTTATGTATATTTTTAACAAATATAATTAGAATTGAAAAACATTTTTATACACAATAAATGTTTAATGTTTGTTTAATTTTACATTTGGAACATAGACAGTGGCTCAGATTTAGCTCATACAGTCAGACTTCAGAGCCGTAACTATTAAAATAAAAGTTGTGGTTCTTTAACTGCTGTTATTAAGATTTTACATAAAAACAGCTCATTTTGGCAAACTGGCTTCAGTATAAGCTGTTTTTAGACTAACAAGAAAGTTTTGAGTTCTGAAACTTACAGGATGTTTTTATTGTACAAAGACCTCTTATCTGTAAAAAGGTGAAGTGTATTTTTAATGACCCTTTTAAAATGACTACAACATGAGGATTGATTTTAGCACAGTGCTCTTTCTTTCTTGCCTTTTGACTTGTCTTTTTTTGTTTTTTTTATCACTACACTTAAGTCAATAATTGTAGCTTATAAATCTTTAAGAGAGCTTATTTAAATCTCTTTGATCCTTTTCTCTGCTTCAGACTACATGCTGCCTCACAGTCTCCAGAGCAGGAGGGGCTACACGGGTTGTGTGAGGAACCTGTCTCTGAACGAGTCTCCTGTGAGCTTCAGTAAAGTGGCTTTGGCCAGCGGTGCAGTCGGTGTCGGCGCCTGCCCAGCTGCTTGAATGATGGCTACAGACATCACCCCTTGTCACTGCTTGTGTTTCAGTAAAGAATGAAGCACCACTGTCACTGTGTCTTCAGCTTCATTTATGCTATTGCATTCTATCATTATGAAAAATGTTATTAATCAATGTTCTGTAAACCAAAGCACTTCAAGCATTGTGTTAAACTGATACAAAAAGATATTAAACTGGGGTATATCATTTGTAAAAACCTGATAGTTTAAACAATTCACAAAATATTAAAAAACATAGTACACCTTAATAAAGCTGATGTTTTCTGATATTTGTTATATCTGTATTTCTATAATTCCTTTGAAATGTCAACTTCCTGCAGAAAGTAAGAATATTTAATAATAATAAAACTAAAGATAAATATGAATTGATATTAATTTTATATTAATATATTTACATTATTGTGCAAATACAAATAAAACTTCCATTTTGAATACGTAATGCCTGTAAAAGACTAAAAAGAGGTTCAAGCTATCTTTATTTAACCAATTCTGCAAAAGACAAGTGAAAAATGTGTTCCCTATAGAGTACAATAGTGCACTTTTGATAGGCCTATGAATTGAACACATAGGAACTTATTAGTAGAATGGACATTTAAAAATGTTAAAGTGAAGCTCTTTAGGAATTAATATGATTTTATAAATGAGGTTCTAAAAGGGTAAAAATGGGTAACAAATACAGTTGAAACCAGATATTTATATACACTTCAGAAAAAAAGCAAAACAAAAAAAACTTTCTTTACTGTCTAAAATTAAATCAGAGTAAACTTTTTCTGTTTTAGATCAATAAACGTGTGTGTATATATATATCAGAATTGGGCGAGGGAGAGTTTTATGGATTTTTTTTTATTTTTTATTATTAATTTCATCTGTCAAAAATGTACATAAACTTCCCTGGTATTTGGTATAATTGCCCCAAGACTGTTTTGCTTGGGCTAAATGTTTTGGGTTTCTTTCCACAAGCTTCCTACAATGTTTTGCCTTTATAAGCATCCACAGGTGTGCCACCAGTCAACCTAAATGGAATCAATTAACCTATCAGAAGCTCCTTAAGCTCAGAATTGAATCATCTGGGGCCTGTACCCTAATGGTGGCTAAACAAACTCAGAGTTACAGGATTAGTTTTGGGTTGACAAATCCAAACCGATCAGGCATTATTGGTACCATGATGAAGCTCATCAACGTTCTTTGTTCACCCGGGATTGATCCTAACTTAATGTAGCACGTGCACATGAACGTGTGACATCAGCAATAAGCAGCCAATCACATGCTTTTGAACTTCTTGTTATTCACCTCTTGTGAGTGAGTCAGATTCACCACCAAAGACTAGCGTTTGCGGCGCCGCAAGAAATCGGCTGCCGCCTTACAAAACAATGCATTCTGGTAAGATCATTTGTCCAACTTTGTCCGGCCCCTGGAGTTTTCTTTTTGTTTAAAGACACAATAAATATAGTATATACTTCTGATGAAAGTGATAAAAAATATCAACTCTCCCTTGCTCGATTCTGACATTTAACAAATGCAAAAAATATTTAAAATTTTAATTGATATAAAACAGGAAAAGTTTACTCTAATATTTGACAGTAAAGAAAAAAAAAGTTAATTTGTTGTTGTTTTTTCTGAAGTGTATGTGAATATCTGGTTTCAACTGTATTGGAATATTGTCTGATCAAACAATTAGAACATTTCTTACTTATGAAATCCCCAGGTATGAGTGTAACATTTTGAGTAGGAAAAATACCATTCCGATACCGTTAATAATGTCAGAAAACGTAAAAGCAGTGAAATCTGATAATTGAATGATGAAATAAACAGGGGTTACACAAAATAAAACTGCACTATAAACCAGTTGCATAAGAAACATATTGTTCATATCTGATCAAAAATATATTTAAACCACTTGTGTTGTGAGATTTAACTGTTTTCTTAATAATAGTCTTATTCCAAGAAAAATATTATGTGTTAACTTAGGGCTAATGCAGTCACCAAAGAGATAAAACAATAAAAACAACAACAAAAAGATCTATTTGTAACCTTTTGTTTTTAATTATTTTGGTCTTTAAACTTATCTACAAAGTAAGACAACACTCTTTTCATAGATTGGTGAATGGACATGACCTTTGACAAATTAAAAGAAATACAGTAGCTCACCCAAAAACATAAATTCTGTCATAATTTACTCACCCTCGAGCAGTTCCAAATCTTTATAGATTTAAAATAAATTTAAAACAAACTTAAAATAAACAATCAAGAAGTATTACACAATTAAATAGTTAAATACAACAAAATACTAACTTTTTATTCTCATTTCAATAGTTATTGAAGGGTACAAACAGGCGGAGACGCGAAATTATACATTTGTAGATAAGACGCTTAGAAGAAAATGCTGAAAGGAAAAACTACAAACAGAACTTCGCACATTGATACGTCATCAACAAACGACGCTTTTACTTCAAATTGTCGCGCCAGACGCCCACTGCCCTCTATAGCAAACAACAAGCGACAAGTAACAAGCGATGAGATCACAGGGGGCTGTTAGATGCAGATAAACCTAGAAAAAAAATATGAATTAAAAAGATGACACAGTCCATAGTGGTTCAAGGTAAGAGAGTTAATTTTAAAGGTCATAACTGTAGTAACCATGACAATTTCAGGAAATAGAGCCAAATCTTCTTTTAAGAAATATTAGTTCAGAAAGTTTCTGTATTACTGTCCCAGTCTGTTCCTGTCTTCTGCTACACTGTACTCAAACCCACAGTTTTCTCTTTTAGCTTCTCTCAGCTAACCTTTTGTCTGTAATAAAGCAGCGAAAATTTCATGCAACTCAACCGTGCCCCTTTCAGATTTGAGGGAACTGGTTTTTGAATTCTTCTTCTACGTACAGAAATACATACAGTTACGTAACGTTACAAACATACTTGCATGCATAAATTAATGTAAGTGATCTTTTTTTATATATTATATATTATATTATATATATTATATATTATCAAAACAACACCACTGATTAACAGGACATGGGTACTCTTCCACACTAAACCAAATCAGACAATCATGTCTCGTACATATGAGGGGCCGTAATTATTGAGAAACCTCTTACGTACACAGGTGAAATGAAAAACATTGATCAATCTTACTGAAATTGATTCATATGCACTACTGAAATACTTTTACACACACTAGTGAAATAAAAAAAAAAAACGTACCGTTCATCAACCGTACTGATAATATCTTCGCATTACTCAAATACCTCTTACACATATGAGTGAAAACATTGATTCATTCATTTGCATAACAAGATATGTGCTTTTTCTGAAGAAAATGTGAGTGTCAAAACCTGTCCCTCCGGTTGCTTAGGGGTTTATGGTGGTTGCTAGTAGGGCTGGGGTATTTAATCGTCGATTAATTCATGCACATTATGACTTCCCTAGTATTGGTAGGTTTTTTTTCAGTGTTGCAAATGAATACATTTTAGTAAGGTTGATCAATGTTTTCCATTACACTAGTGTACATACAAGGGTTTTCAATAATTATGGCCGATACGGCCACTCATACGTAGCTGTCCTATGTTCCCAAAATAATTACATGTAAATAACACACCTGACTAAAAATATTTTGCCTCTTGCACCATATCGTTGTTTTGTGTTTGTGTGTTTTAGTTGGTCAGTGTGGGAATCAGGTGGGCTGCCGCTTCTGGGACCTAGCACTCAGAGAACATGCAAACGTCAATCAAGTAAGAAGTAATTTTAAAAATTGTCTTATATTTTTTAAGACTTTAATGAAACTATTTATTTTACAGAATATGTAATATTTGTATCTCTTTATTTAAATTTGAAATTAAATTTTTATTTATAATTTTAGTCACAGTAAGATTTAGATGTAATTTATAAATCACACCAAGGCTTTCAAGAACAGATTTGGGTCACATTTCAACCTGAAATCAAAAGACAAAAAGGGAAATTATATTTAGCAGTAAATCTAAATATATGTACAAAATATGTTAAAATATTATCTGATAATGATAAATTCTGTTTAATTACATTTTAAAATTGAATCCTCATAAAGACAGTACAACAAGTGTCTGGGTCATGTCTAAATTCTAAGGTTAACATTCTAAAAGGCATTTTCTAAAATTGCTGTGCTGTGAGGAAATAATTGGACTTGTTTTTTTGATGTTGTTGTTTATAAGCAAGAGATCATTTGAAGTGAAAATATACTCATCCTAATGTTGTCCATAAGACTTCAGCTAATCTTTGGAATCAAAGGTTCAGGTAACCAGAATGTTAATCAAAACTCAATGGTTCTTGTGTATCATGCACGCATGAGTCTTGCTTTTGTTTTTGCAGATGGGAATTTATGATGTGGCACTGAGCAGCTTCTTTAGAAATGTTGACAAAAGGTAGCCTTTTTTCTCATTATACTCTATCTATTCCGTTCATGTTACTTTGTTACTTTACCTTTCACATGTCCTCACCTCCTTGCTAATCTAATTGATTTTTTGTGGGATTTTATGTTTTTACTTGTGTTTGGATTTGTAGAGGAGCAGACTGTACAGGAGGGAAGATCAACACTCTAAAGGCCAGGGTTAGAGCACTATGATATGTGATGTACTGTATTGAAGCTGTGGCATGAGGACCAATTAGATTTTGGCTGCTCCTGTTTGTGTGTGTGTGTATGTGTGGTCCTGGTAAGCCCTACAAAAATGCTAGAATGTCAATTTCATGGGGAAATTAATTTAGTGTAGAACTGTTAAAAATTGTTGATTAATATCCATTACTCAAGTAGATAAAATGACCATTTATAATAAAAACAGATGTCAATGGTCAGTTCCCAACTGAAATTGAAGTGTATCTGTGTATGTGCCTGCAGGCCGTGCTAGTGGACATGGAAGAAGGAGTCCTAGGAGAGATTCTGCAGGGGCCGTTGCGTTCACTCTTCAGCAGCACACAACTCATAAGTGATGTCTCTGGTTCAGGAAACAACTGGTAAAAGTCTGTCTTGGTGGGGACTTTGTCACAGTTACTGCCTGTATACTCCGTTTAATTTGTAAATGTGCAATAATTGCTTTTAAAACATATACAGTCCCACAAATGATAGGCAATAGGATGTTATATACTTTGCAAAAACAGCAATTTCTCATCTGGTAGATATTATTTTAAACCTTTAATACCACAATACATCAAATGAATAATTGTCCAATTGTCCAATGGCAAGAAAACTTGAGCATTTAAAAAAAAATCACAGCAAGAAAATAGTCTTTGGTTCTATGGGGAATCAATGCAGTGTTGTAGTACTAGAAGGATAGTTCACCCAAAAATGAAAATTCTGTCATTAATTACTCACCCTCATGTCATTCGAGACAAATTAAGATATTTTTCAAATTAAGAGCTTTCTGAGGGTGAGTAATTAATAACAGAATTTTCGTTTTGGGGTGAACTAACCCTTTAAGCCTGTACAAAACTGGTAAAGTCCATATTTTCTGTTACTAGTCAAAGCCACCTCATTTGAGTCCTGGCTAAGTACAGGAGCTTTTGTGATCTTGTCCCAAGATGTTTGCAGTGAAGACATATTCTACATGTACTTTGTCATACAAACTAGGGCTGGGCAATATATTATGCGCATCTCATCAGTTCTCACCGGTTCTTTGATTAGCGCTAAATCTTCGTCAGCTGTATTTTAAAAGGAACGCCAGCTTATACACACAGCCGTAGATCACTGAGAAGCTGCACCATTGAATCACCCGCGAAACTAACGCGTAACTTCTCAGTGATGTACGGCTCTGTTTATAAACTGGCGCTGCATTTAAAAACAGTTGACGGAGATTTAGCGCTAATCAAAGAACCGGTGAGAACTGATGAGATGCGCATAATAAATAGTTGTATATATATCGCCCAGCCCTAATATAAACCGTGTTCTTAATTCGGAAAGGCAGAACATCCTATTCATGCCAACTCATTGGCTAAAGTCTAAAATATACTTCATTTTTTACGCATATGCTAGGGTAAATGAATATACTGTATGTGTCAAAAATTTAATAATCAGCAAAGTATGTGCACAATATTCATGCACAGCAAGATTTTTCTAAACCGTCTTGCATATGTGCCTTAATTTATCTTGCACTAATTAGTTTGGCCCACAAGGTAGAAACATTGTCCCAGGCCATTGTTTCAGATTCAAAAAAGAAATGAAAGAGATTAAACAACAAAACACTCAGATCAAGATTAAAACATCCCTTCACACTGGTGTCTTTCACTCAAAATTTAAACAGGTTTAGTTTCATAGGAAACCCACTCTTTACCCAGCACTTTTAGAAAACTACAGACTGGTATCCCTTCCATTCATTACAAAAACCACTTGAAAGAGTTCAACCTAGTATCTGCCTTTATCACTCAGAAAAACCTGCTAGACAGAAACCAGTCTGGCTTCAGAAGTGGATATTCAACCGAGACTGTCCTTCTCACAGTTGCTGAAGCCCTAAGATTGGCAAGAGTGGCTTTCAGATTGTCACTAGTTATCTTGCTGGATCTTTCCACTGCCTTTTGACAAATTTCATTACCAGTTTTTCCTCTCAACCATGGCAAAGGAAATTTCAGGAACCACAGTCTAGTGGTTTGAATTTTATCTTTCAGATAGGTCCGTTGAAGTATCTTAGCGGTGAGGTGTTCAAGTTACAACATCTAACTACTGGGGTGCCTCACTTTGTTCTGACATTCAAAAACATGACTTTTCATATCACTGCTTTGCTAATGAAAAACAACTGTACCTTTTATACATGTCTGATGATCTGACGATAGCTTGTCTAACAGACTTTTCTTGCTGAATTAAGAACCATTACCTTTAACACAACCTTGTGGTTTAACAACCTTATGGTTTCAGCCAACCACTTCAATCACTTAACAGTTTCTCAATCCAACTAGGCGCCCCATAAACTCTTTCAAAAACAGCCAGAAACCTTGATTTATGCCTATAAAACAACCACTTAGCACCCCTTTACCTAAATGCACTACTTCAGAGTAGGGCTGCATGATTTGGGAAATTGTGCGATTGCGATTATTAAGGTCAAAATTGCGATTGCACACACAGATTACTAATAATGCTGAAATTTGTATTTCTCAACTGAGATACAGTATACAGTGCAATCTAGCAACAACTAATTAAAACTAAATAGTACAAAATTAAACAACAGTAACATCTTTCACACAGCGCGTAGCAGGTGCAGAGAAATTACATAAATCAAAGCACATGGCACACAGTGTTCGGAGAACAACGCAACGCTGGAAAATACGACAGAAAGATGCTTGTGTATCTTACTGCAGTACAATCTTCCAGTATGATAGCGCAATTGGCGCGCGCTGAACAGATGAATGTCAATATCCTGATTCTAAAATCTAAGAGACCAACACACAAGAAAGAACAAGTCTTCTAGAGAGAGCTCAAATGCCAACAGGTGAACTTAACCCATGTAGTTCCTACACAAGAATAATCACATAAAATCCAATGCAGATCCATTATTTTTTAGCAGTAACATCCTTGTTGCAGCCTCAAGAGCAAGCAGATCAGATTTAGGCTTGTGTGGTCATTGTAAATCTGAAACAAAAAAAACAAAACCTTCACATGACTAGGAGCAACATTTATATAGGAAAAAACAACTCTCTATAGTGCCTTACAAGTGCAAACTCTACCTGAGAAGGGGTGTTGCAATTTGGACTGAGTACATTGGGGAGAACTGTTGGGAGACTCGACACTATTTTGATTCAAAAGCACTACATTAAGGGCCCAGAGAGCGTAGCAGTGTCACTGCTCATTCTTATAGCCTCAAGTTCAACTTGGATTTTTCTCTTTGAGCCTTTCATTTTTAAAGTTATTGCAGTTTGAGAAGTTTAATGAGCCATGAAACACTCAAGCATTAAATGCACTTACTGTGCATTTAATCCGCTTATAATAACATAGTTCACTTTCTATTTCATGTGTGTCTATCAAATAGAGTATACTTTGTGTGTATGGGTTGTGCAAATCTGATGCCCGGTATCCTAAACGAGGACAGGGTGATGACATTTTTTTCTTCCCGAAATTCAGCCCATTCATAACTAAATTTACAGCTTTTTAGCCTGGCATGCTAAAAATATAAGCGGGAGAATGTTGTCATTGCAAAGTGGTCAGGTTGCTGCTTGCGCTGTGCTTTAGCTTCAATTTTGATAAAATTATTTTCTAATCAGTTGCAGTCCCTTTTGTCTTGCTCTGTCGAATACCTGTCTGACAAAAATTACTTAATATCTCCTTGGGAATGTCTGACAAGGCACGTACATACTGTAATAGATATGCCAGACGCAAAAGCTTGATTGGTGTAGCAACTGTAACTAAGGAGGGTGGGACTTAGTGAAGGGTCTTTTATTACCGTACCTCATTAAAGATGCAAAAAAAAAATCTGTAAAATAATGTGCTAAACTTTCTGAAGCTTGTTTATTAGTCCAAAATCAGCTTTTTATTGAAATCAAGCTGCCAAATTGACTTCTTGTAATATGTAATATACTGCATACTATGTAATATAATGCATCATCTGTTCAGACACAAATCAACTTCTTCTTCATCTTCATCAACTTGACCATAATGAATAAGGCAGCACTTTTATTGCAAGGAAGAAAAAGTTTATTGTTAAACCTTTATGAAGAAACATATCTACAGTAATTTCAGGCATGAAAGAAACTCTACATTTGGGATTTTACAGGCATTGTTTTGACAGTCATAATTTATAGTACTTGACTGTTTAAGTAGTTCTTCATGTATCGGTGCATGAGATCAATTGCTTGTCATTCTAGCGAGATTTTTATTTAAATGACACCAGTCACACTGTAAAAAAAAACAAAGATCAGTTCACCCAAATCATTACAAGTTTTAATGTAAAATTTGGCTATTGTCTTAAAAAAAACAACAACTACATTTTAAACCTAGCTATCAAACCCAAGCCTTTTTAAATACAGAAACTTTTTGTAATCCATCATAATGTTCTTAAAACTGGTAAACTGACAACTGAGGCAGTATTTTTATCTTAACAAATGCTTACAACAATTATTTCAGGTTGGACAAGCAGTATTTCAAGATTACTGTTTTTTTTTGTATTTTATTATTTAGTTAGGAACAGAGTATTTTTAGTTATGCATTGTTTTTTGTTTGACTGGTGTTTAGCGACTGATACTGTGATTGGTGTATGACTCTTAGGGCGGTCGGGCATTACACATATGGCTTGGCCTACAGAGAGAAGATAGTGGATCAGGTCCGCAAGGCAGCAGAACACTGTGATTGTCTTCAGTGCTTTTTCCTTATTCATTCTATGGGAGGAGGTAAGATTCTGAAGTCTTGCATGTTACCTGTGTCTGTGTTTGAGAAACATGGGCTGACCTAAGTGTGCATTTGTGTGTTTAGGTACTGGTTCGGGTTTAGGCACGTTTGTGTTGAAGCTTCTAGAAGATGAGTTCCCAGAGGTATATCGGATAGTGACCTCTGTTTACCCAACAGCAGAAGATGATGTCATAACTTCTCCTTACAACAGCATCCTAGCCATGAAAGAACTGACAGAACACGCAGACTGTGTCTTGCCAGTTGATAATCAGGTAACTCTCTCCTGGCATCATAGCTCTCAAACTATATTTGCTATTATGAATATTCCGATAAAGCATGTGAAGATACGTTGCACAATATTTAATGTCAGTGCTCACATGTCTTAGTACCAAACTAACTAGATGGAATGAATGGAAGGTTTTAAATAATGGCTTAAATGTCAGTCTGTTCCTCAAACAAAGCTGTAGGTTTCTGCCTTTTGGAAAAATGAAATAAAGTATATGAGTCACATGGACTGCATTTATTGTATTTTAACCTTTAACCTGTTTAAAACTTGACAGACCTTGTCACTGCTGCTTTTCTCACAATAGTTTGGAGCAGCGTGAGGGTCAGTATATCATGATGATTTTAATTTTAATTTATTTATTTTTTTACCTTTATTGTAGTCTCTGGTTGATATTGTTGGTAAGATACAACACATGTCCAACAGTGGCAAACCAGGCTGTGCCATCAAGAAGGACTGTACCATTATCTCAGGACAAGGAGGGGTAGTGAAAGTCGAGAAACCTTTTGATGCCATGAATAACATTGTGGCTAATTTACTGCTTAATATTACCAGGTACTAAATGCTTTGTGACAATGGATATTATCAGTTGGCTGCTCACTGCTCTGGATGTGTGTCTACAGTGTGTTTGTGTGTGTTCTCACTGCTGTGTGTGTACACATTGATGTGTTACATGCAGAGCACAAATTCCAATTATGGGATGCCTCCTTTCCTTTTCCTTTTCTAAGATTGTCACAAAAAAATTGCATTTATATATTTTCTTAAATTAAAGAAATAGTTCACCCAACACAGAGTTCTGGCTTCTTTGCTGACCTCTTTTTGACGTATGACAGTCATATGTAAGCCAAGAAGCCGGAACTCATGGATTAAAAAAAAACAGAAGTCAGTTATTTATGTTATAATATGAAAACTTATAATATGAAAAATATTTTTGTTACAAAAATCCATCGATCTGCTTTAGAGGACATGTGATAACCCCCCGAAGGCATATAGGTTAGTTTTATGATAAAATATTTGCAGATATATTTAAAATAAGCTTCACAATAATGGCCACTATCCACAAGCATTATAGAGCATTATGAAAAAACTGTGTTCATCTGAAAGTAGAAATTCATATACACCTAGGATGGCTTGGGGGTGAATAAAATATGCCGTAATTTTCATTTTTGGGTAACTGGAAAACATTCTAAAAATAAAAAGCTTAAAGAGGACTGGTCATCTGTTGTTGTTGTTGTTTTTTGTAATATATTTTTTAAATGTGAGACATTTTATCTGATGGAATTGCATTAAATTATTTCTCCTTTTGCAGTTCAGCGAGGTTTGAGGGCTCTCTCAACATGGATCTGAATGAGATAGCCATGAACCTTGTTCCGTTCCCGCGGTTACATTATCTTTTGTCCAGTCTAACACCCCTATATACACTTGCTGATGTCAACGTACCACCACGCAGGTTTGTCATTGGTTTTTCATATATATTGCAGGTTTGAATTGCAATATATGTAAAAGAAATTACTGATTTGTAGTTCAGGTAGGTTCCTGAATGGCTTTGTTTTTTTTTTGTAGCTATGCTGGAAATCACTCCCTGTCCTTGATATCACTACCAGGCTTAAATTATTTAAAGTCATGTGATGCAAATTCTATGTTTCTGTTTTTTAGCTCTTTATGCATGTGTAAGATCTGCAGAGTTATGCAGGGCTAAAACAGAGTAAAACACCTCATTAAAGCATGACCCTACATGTCTACTTCAAGATGTGAAAAGAAAAAAGGCGTGGTTTCAGTAACCACATTAGTGTTAATGCAGCCATGTCAGGATGCTGTGTGTTTCTGTGCAGAAACAAAAGCACTTTATTTCCGAATGTATATGCAGTTAGGAATAATTAGGATCACATAAAACTGAACAGCACAACCCAGATGTTCGAATTTGTGCAATGAATTTTATGGACGATAGTTTGTTAACCTAGGAGAATACAATGGGATGTGCAAAGGCTGTTTTAAAAAAATGGGTCAATTCTGCGTGGCACAAGCCATTAAAACTGAATAGGTTTCATAGTGCACCGCATTCTGCATGCACATACAATGACTGTTCCACTTTCGGTCTTGAACTGATTTTAAAACTTCTAAGGACATCATTGTCAACTTTCTTTACATTTATTTTAAAGGCTGAATTTGCAATTATGAAAAGGTACATTGCATTTCCTCCGCATGCTTGTGGTATTCGGCCAATCATGGTGCACTGGGTCTGCTGCTCAATCAGAGCAGACTTGTCATTGAAAATGATGCATTTGAGTGAGACCAGGGCATAGTTATAATAATGTACAGTATTTAAAAAATACTTGAACATTAAAGCATATCAAATAATGATCTTATAGCATTATATGACCCCTTTTTTACTGTTAACTGAACATTATTTAAATCTGAAAATGCCATGGACAAATATAAATACACTGATCAGCTACAATATTAAAACCATTAACCTCTAAAGCAAATAGCATTTATTAAATAGTTACAGTGGCCCCTTTAAAGGTTTGGATTATGTTAGACAGCAAGTGAACAGTCAGTTCTTGAATTCATTGTATTTCTGCAGTCTTTAAGTGTTTTTCTTGTTAATATTGCGTCAAATCAATCACATTTTAAAAACTTCACTCGCTCAATATTTTTCTGAAAGAAGATAAACATGTACAGTGATGAACAGCAAAATATGAAATGTCTAATGCATATTTATGAATTAATCCATTGTTTTGTAAAGGAGGGTCAAAATTACAAGTTCACCTGAGATTTAGAGCCAAATTACAGGAGGGTAAACAACTTTACCATGATGCAGCCATCTTACCACATTACTATACAGAGATTGCTAGGTCTATTAATAACATCAGTTAAATTCAGCAATCTTTGTTGCATTACATGGCAATAGTGACTTTCTTGTTTTCCCCTATATAGAGACTATTGCATAAAACATTGGTTCTCTACTTCTCTACATTGGTTCTCTAAGTTCACTTTCCTGAGTTTAGCTCCAACCTTGATCCAACTCAACTGCCAGTTACCTTTCAGCTTTTCCAGATGTTTAGAATTGGAGCTAAACTCTGCAGGAATGTGGACCTCAAGGGCCAGAGTTAAGAACCCCGGGCATAGAACATACATGTAGAATATTTAGACACATTTCTGGTCTCCCACATTTGTACATTTGCATGCATATAAAAGTCAGTCAATGAAATGGAAAGCATATTGTGATCGACCCTTTAGAGCTAAACTCTGCAGGACAGTGACTTCCAAATTGAAGTTAAATAGCTCAGTCACAGAGAAACGTATGGCTCCACTGTGTGGTATGGTAAAATACACTATTATGTCTGTTTTTATTGTCAGAAATCGCACAAAATATGCATAATATTCAATATTACTTTTATTGTGTCATGAAATGTAGTTTAAGAGTTTTTCAGGTGAAAATGTAATTGAAATTCTGGTCGTATCGTTTTAGCTGAACATATATAACATATAACATGTATAGCTTTCTCATATATAAGCCTCTTATACTTTAAAATGGCTATTGTCATTCATAAAGTTTTGCTTTTTGTTTCGCTTTTTGTTTTTGTCAATCGCTACTTTTTGCATACATCACACATATCAAGTAAGAATGCATGGCAGTGGACATGACTGGATCAGAATGTTCCATCCCATTGGAGCTGGTTAGAGCTAAACTGTGCAGAGCTTCATATGGAAAAACTTCTTCATGTTTGTTTTGTCATCACCAAATGTATGCTGTGCTGTGTTTTGTAGATTGGATCAGATGTTCTCAGATGCATTTAGTAAGGAGCATCAGCTAATTAGAGCCGATCCCAAACACAACCTGTATCTGGCCTGTGCTCTTATGCTGCGTGGAAATGTTCAGTTGTCAGATTTGCGCCGAAATATTGAGCGGTTTGTTTCTCCCTTATTTTGATTTACGTTTGTTTCTTTTCATTTTAATATATACATTTTTTTCTCACTGCATGATGCCTTATAAATTGCACATATAATGTAAAACATTTTGCAATGTAGGCAGGTGTTTTTGTGTGTAGATCTTTAGCTGAGTTAAAGTTGTTAGTCATTGGCGGCTTCAGTGATGGTGAATGCTGGCTTTTTGTTTTTTGCAATGTGTAAAATCACAGTAAATTTAAAACATTATTTGGTTTTACAAGATGATTAAAAAAGCATACTGTATGCACTGACAGGTTACTTACTATAAGATGGTTGAATGATTTTTTTAAAAAAGTGCTCAGTTGTTTAGTTTCCCTAAATGTGGAAAAAAATGATGATGAAATGAAATGTCTTAATGAAATCCAAACACATACAATTTTCGGAACAGACATTCTCTTGAAGTACATGTTAAAGGTTAGTTCACCTAAAAACAGAATTCTAGTATCAGTTGCCTTCACAGATTATAAATTTTTTTTATTAACCTATACCTTTTAAATAATGCCAGGTGTAAATGATAACATGTCTTGGCTAACCACTTGTGATCGGATCCCTAAAGGCTTTAAATACCAGGTATAAACAGTCATGGAGCACTCGCCATGTACCCTTAATCCTACAATAGCACTTCTTATTAACACAAATTAGGGTTAATTGGCATTTATTAAAACTTAGATAGAGATAAAAAATATATATTTCTTTTAGTAATGCATTTGTATTTTTTGGCTTGCTATTTTATGCAGACTTTGCGTTAGGAGAACTCCTGTGATGTGATAAATGTTAAATACATGTCATCCATCATAAGGTTCTTGAGTGTCTCATTTTCAAGTACATAACTGTTCTTTTTATTCTCTTAGGCTAAAGCCAACCCTTCCGTTTGTCCCATGGAATCAAGAAGGATGGAAGACTAGCCTGTGTTCAGTCCCTCCTGTGTGTCACTCACATTCCCTGTTGGCTTTAGCCAACAACACTTGTGTGAAAACCACCTTCTGTGAACTAAGGGAGCATTTTGTGAAGCTCTACCGTAGGAAGGTGTGTGTAACATAGCATATCAACAGCAAAATCATGTTACATTTTAATTATTTTTTTAAATTCACAAACATGCACTGGTTCTCTCAACACAGCAGTAACATATTTTACATGTATAAGCACATATGTATGCACAAAATCATGTTGTACTCCTCACAGGCTCATTTGCATCACTATCTAGCGGTTGATGGCATGGAGTTGGCTGGATTCAGTGAGGCCTTGTCATCTATCTCAGGTCTAATTGAAGAATACACACACCTTGAAAGCCCTCTCATGCCCAATGCTCCCAGACTCACCATCGCCACCTGACTTGTGTGTGTGTATAATAGACAACGTGATCAAATATTTCTAGTTGTTCATAAAATAAATATTTCATATTTTTGGATCAATGTTTTTATTGATGTAAAATGTCTGTATTATAGTGACAGAAAGATTGGCTCAAATATTGGTGTAAATTTAGTGTGGATCTGTTAGTACTACCTACAACATAACAGACAATATTGAGTTAAACAGAGTTCCGCTCTATCCCTAAGTAAGCCCAAATACTATTCTTATTAATTTATTTTTAATTAATTTATTAAATATTTAACATTTGCGTTTGTTTAGGGCCAGACCTTAACTCTGCAAGACAGTGGACCTGATTGGCCAGAAAAAACACACTTAACCTCTAAAATGTTGTTACTTTTTTACTTTTTCATAAAGTAAAAAAAAAACTTAATATCAAACAGAGCCTGGATAATGTAGTTTTAATAGAATCTGAATTACAGATTAATTTGTCATTACACATCAGTAAAACATATTAATAAATGCCACTTTATCTTTTTCTGAATTTGACAGCGAACTATTTTTTTAATTTTATCTTGTTAAATCACTGTCAGCAGTGATTTAATCAATTTCATTGTCACTTCAGGGTGAACATACCTAGTAGTAGTTGTATGCACCATATGTAGCTAGTGTTATGTTGTAATGCTTACAAAAATTAAGAAGAAACAGAAACAACCCAATAAATTCATTAAATCTCTTATTTTCTGTGATTGTCAATTAATGAATGACTTTCCAGCTTAACACAGTTTTGTATATTATTTTTTTATTTTATTATATATAGTTCTGACTTTTGCAAATGCACCGCAATGTGCCAGCTCCCAGTGGAAGTGTAGACTCCCAAGTTTATATAACTCCTGGTACAGTTCCTAGATGCATTATATATAATGATATTAACTTTCACATACTGCCCCACACTAAAACTATTTTGTTAATTTCTTCTACAGCTGAGGAAACTGTATTCATCCTTCGTAAATATTCCTACTTCTATAGTGACCTCTAATTGCTTGAGCTTTGCTTCAAAATATATTGGGACAAGGTTTGATTTTTTTTTTTTTAAATGCCATTGCCTAAGAGCTGTCTTAAATTATCAAATATGATTAAAATCTACAGGTTCTCCACACCAAGGTGAGCACCTGTGACCTGAGAATTTGCTGTACTGTACATGACCTGAGGAATTTGAGACGTATTAACATGACATTGTTTCATTTAAGTGTTTACAAAAATATCTCTCCCTTGTAAATTTGTTTAAACAGTTGTGCGTTTAGCCCAGATTGATACCCTACTCAAAAATATAAGTGGAGTAGAGCATAGCAGAGGAGTAGAGGCTATTAGACTATAATAACCTTCATACACTAAAATAAAAGTCATAGATTGCTCAATTAGGTTTAAGTGCATAGTAGTGTGCCATTTTTTTTTTTTTTAAACCAGCTATTTTTTGAAAAACAGTTTGAACTTTGCCATTAGATTTTTCAAAAACATAAAGCTACTAAAATAATAACAGACATTAAGTATTTACTGTCTATAAAATTGAAGTGTGTCGAGTTATTTTGCTTTGTTTATATACTTGCATAGAGTGTTTCTGGCCATAACTGTATACATGCTATAGCTTGCGTCACACATTGTATACTTCCTGTTTTTCTGTTTTATATTAAGTGCAGCTCTGAAAACATGTCATTGGCATCATTACACTTCCTCTGACACACACAGGAGGTGATCCACTGCATCTTCCAACGTACGGTAGATCCCCCTTTGCAGTGGAACTCTATGTTCACCATTTTGGACTTATTGGGAACACAGCAGCGTTTGTCTGTGCAGATGCCGCAGTATGTCGGGCGGTACGTCTTAATGCTGGTACAACCAGACAGCGAGAGCTTCTCTGCTTTACTGGCCTGGAATTTCGGTCTGCAGGTTTTACCTCTTGGCATCTAAGCATAAATGAGAAAAGAGGAAAAAAAATAATTCCCTTTCTTAGTTATGATTTGGGATTCACAGTTACATTTTAACTGTGAATTTAACCCCCGCCAATTAAAACAACAAAGACAAAGACAAAAAAGGATATAATAATAAATAATGATAATAAAATAAGGAAATACAGCAATAACATACTTGTCTATATACTTTCAATGTCCATTAACTCCACAAAAGAATCACCACCTAGATTCTCCAAAAAGTTGGAACCTTATATATAAATTTATAGAACACTCTCCAGACAGACCAAAATAAATGAAGTTTGTTCTTTAAGAAATAAGCAATATTTCCTAAAGCAAGGAATGTGGTCAAACCTTTATCCATTGAAACACTAGGACTTTCTTTTCTTTTTTTTCAAGAACACATAGAATAATCAACAACCTGTCATTTTTGGTCATTTTAACATTCAGAGGACAAATATGTAATATGCACAACCTGGGATCAAGAGGAATTACTTTACCAATGATTTGACTTGACAAAATGATTGACAAAATATTCAGAATTATGGCCCAAAATCAGTTAACTTTAGTACAATCCCATTAGAATGCCATGCTATAATCTGTCATTAAATGATTCTTTAGCTTTAGCCACAAACTGTTTATACAACACAGATACCTGACCTCTACCTCTCAGTTAAGTGTAATTTTTTCCAAAGTAGAAAGGGGAGACTCGTTCAAACTTCGGCCTTGTATTGATAGAGTGAAGCTACTGAAATACAAAAAAATACTTAAAAAGTGCTTTTACGAAATTCCAAACCTTGTTCTAATTTCTTCAAAAGACATAAAAAGTTCCTTCATTGTAGAGATCAGACACCTTACTAATACTAATACTAATGCTCTGCCAGGATGGAAGTTTTCATTACCAAAAACTGGTGAAAATTGCGACAGTTGTGGTAGTTCATTTAACTGAGCCTCAAACAAAACTTAAAGTATTTCTGGTATATTGATTTTTAGTACCCGTAATTTACTTTTTAATATCAGCTGAGTGCATATACGAATTTAAACGGAATTGAGAGTTCTCTTTCTCAAAATAAAACAAAAGCTCTAATTTGAGCTGCCCAGTAGTACCATTTTAAGTTTGGTATGCTTAACCCCCCTTTGTTGTAAGGCAAATACAGCAAAGAGAGTCTGAGACGAGGGCGTTTGTTGAAAGTTTTTTTCATTAAGTCAAAAAAAGAGGAATGTGAAGGGAGGGGGATGGATTGGAAGAGATATAAACAATTTAGGTAAGACTGACATTTTTAATATATTAACACGGCCAATCAATGAAATAGGGAGATTTGTCCATCTGTTCAGCAGACCAGTTATAGAATCTGATATGGGCTTATAATTTGCTGATACAATTTAATTTACATTTAGTGTAATTTTTAATCCCAAGGTAAGTGAAACCCTGATGACTTTATAAAGGGTGACTGAACTGGGGGGAGAAGTCTTTCTGTTTTATGGAGGAACATAAACACAGATTTAGAGTTATTAATTTTGTATCCTGAGAATTCTCCAAACATTTCAATCAGGTTCAACAATGCTGGGATGACTGCTTTAAATTGAAAAAGAATATAATTATATCATCTGCGTACAGTGAAGGAGCCCATTGTAATACCTGAAATATGTTTACGAATTGCCATAGCCAATTGTTCGATCGCTAGAGTGAAAAGCAAGGGAGAGAGAGGGTAGCCCTGGTGTGTTCCCCTGTAAAGCCTGAAAGGGGCAGAATTTGTTGCATTTGTTAAATCTCAGCTGAATCGTTAGCATACAGGATCCGGACCCATTTCATAAGCTAATGTTGTTTCACCCTCCTTTATTTTAATGAAATTTATGGCTCTTTCAGTTTGCAACTGCTTAACACACCAGGGGTGCGTTTCCCAAAGGCATAGTTAGCCTACTATGGTCGCAAGTTCCGTCGTTACCAGCATAGTTCAACCGTTCAGTGTTTCCTGAAAGCATATTTCAAACGAACATTCGCAGTCAACGTCACAAATGTACATGGTTTGAACTACAGCACTGGACCTGTGGTTTGAAGCATAGTTTCTTGTTAATAAGATATATGGGCTTTAATAAATATGCTCTTGGGCACAAGAAGCAAA
Organism: Enteromius afrohamiltoni; assembly: GCA_034779775.1. Taxonomy (NCBI): domain Eukaryota; kingdom Metazoa; phylum Chordata; class Actinopteri; order Cypriniformes; family Cyprinidae; genus Enteromius; species Enteromius afrohamiltoni. The sequence goes on from JAUYWG010000057.1 coordinate 379,300, forward strand.
CTAACATGCATTACTATCTAAATATAAAAAGCAATTTAATTATGTATTTTTGCACATCCATTTTAAACGCTGTTTTTTAAAAGTACGCATGCGCAAAAAATGCTACGGGAACCTCGCAGTATGATGTATGAGGGAACCCGCAATGATTCAAAGATCAAATAAAGCAAAATGACAGTGAACAAAAATAATAAATTAGTCAACATGTGTCATGTTCAATACAGCAGCATCTCTAATCAGTTTAATAGCAGAAGGTATATCTTCACGACATGCGTGTGACGTCATTAACAATGGCCCTATGTTGTTGAACTAACATGGATCAAACGACGGAGAAGCGACCGTGTTTGGAAAACAGTCGTGTGTAGCTAGTTCGTTTCCAAAACAATGCATCGTACTATAGGAGTTTATCAGCGAGTTACATCGTTGTTCGGGAAACCTACCCCAGGCTAGAAATTTATCCGCCCTCTCCCTGCCTTCATAATATGTTTGTTTCAGTCTCATTAGTCTCAACATTTCTTTGCAAGTTCTAATGAAAGCTCATTATATTTCATTTTCAATTTATGCAGTTCCAGAAGAAATTTAGGATAATTTTTTGGTATATTTCAGATTCAATTTTTTTATTTTGCTTTCAAGCGCTTATATTTCTACTTGACAGTGCTTATATTTATAATTTGTGTATTCACAAAACATTCCCCTTAATGAAGCAGATGAGTGATTTGTACTTATTTTAAAATAATAATCTATTTGTTTATCAATGAACTTCAGGACCAGCTACTGTTTGGTTACTCAAAATATCTTATTTTGTGTTTAGCACAAGATACAAGATACATTAATACAGGTTTGGGACAACATGTGAGTGAGTAAATATTGACACAATTATAATTTTTGAGTGAACTATCTCTTTAATGAGAAGTGGCGGCAAGTTTAATTTAGTCCCTTTAAGAGCTGCACAAATCTAATATACTAGCACGTTTTTCTTGATTGTTTACTTTGTTTAACGCTGTGTGTTTGTGATAGTATTACCACAATCACATGTGATAAATGTTAGTTCAGTAATTATGCGCTATTTGACAGGCTTTTAGTGCATGCTTTCAGGTGTACATGCTGAAAAAGCGCATCCAGACAGCACACATATGAAAAATGTAATCGGCAAGACTTTAAAGCAAATAATGTACTTTTGTGATTGAGAATAAGTGCAGTGTCTGGCTGAGTGTAATTCTACCACTGAGTTAACACTGATGTCAATGTATGTCGCATTGTACAGCAGTTGCTGTGTCTTTTTTGACATGTCACTTTCTCACTCAATAATCTGGGCATGAACTGCAGTCTCATGAGGAAACGCAGCTTTTTGATATAAATATTTTTTCCCAAATACAAATATATAGTAAAATATATTATATGTAAAATATAAATACAAGTATTTGTTCGAATAAGTATTCATCAAAAAAAAACAAAACAATGCTACGCTCAACAAGGTAGAGCTGAAGATCTTTGCCCGAACCCGACGGGACCCGACAGGACCCAAGGGGTTAATTAATATAATTTTACACGGGCTCGGGCTTGCGCGGTAAATGAGCGGTCTTGTGATGCGTTTTGATTAGCCCAAGAGAAAAGCGAAAATGGATGCTGAGGAGGTTAAACGGAGGCTTGCCACTGGCGATTACGTTTTGGTTGCACCAGCAACTAAAAGTGGGTGGGTTATGTGAAATGCAAAAAGTGTGACATTCTGTTGAAGTACGACAGCAAAACAACAGGAAATTCGACACTGAAAAGGCACGTTGATCGAAGCTGTTTAACACCTGCTAGTGCCCAGAATCAACCAACAATCAAATAGTTTGTTACAGTATCAAAAACCATCCCTGCAAAGGTAAAACAAATAATGACGGAGAAGTGTGTCAGCTTTTGCTGTAAAGACATTAGGCCTTTTAATATCGTAAATGGCCAAGGATTTTAAGAGCTGGCGCAAGAACTAATTAATGTCGGGGCTGTGTTTGGGAGGGTTCCCGTAAACTCTGTTATTCATCGCCATGTGACATTTGCGAAGAGGTGCACTGACATGGCAGAAGAAAAGAGGGAAGCTTTAGTACAAGAACTTAAGACTTTGTTGAAGGATGGCACAGTCGCAATGACCACAGACATGTGGACAGAGGATTATCGTAAAATTAGTTATTTGACAATCACATGCCATTTAATAAGTGAGGATATGGAACTGGTGAATAAAACCCTGACAACTACAATGTTCCCATTGGAAGAGGCAAAGATGGGAGAAAATATCAGACGGGAGATATTAAAACTACTGGTGACAAAGTTTGGCCTTGACGCTTCCTCTCTCAGCAAAATTGTATGGGTGACCGATGAGGGGGCAAACATTAAATTAGCTTTGCGGCCATACCAGAAATTGGACTGCATTGACCATGTTATTAATACGGCACTGCGCCATGGGCTCGACATTGCAGAGTTATCCAAAGCCGACGGTGCCCCGGACATAGGAGATACCATTGCTGCCG
>JAUYWG010000057.1:405266-417477 GCA_034779775.1 Enteromius afrohamiltoni
TTTTTGACCCTCGCCTGTCTGACTTCCCTAATAAAACTGTTGCAAATGGATCCTAAAGACTCCCGTGATCCGTTACACAGCACATGTGTTGTCAAACTGATAGATAGATTTCTTATTTGCTGGTGCTTTTTTATATTTAAAATAAATTTTCAACTTGACAGACAACACAGTCTCACTCCAACTCATCACATTTTGACGCTTGGTCAAGACTCTTTTGCTTCGCTTTTTGACAATCAAGGTCCCCCTTTTGAGTCACTTTTCGACATGAAGGCTCCTCCATTGTTTTCAGTTGTTTGTCTTAATGTATTGGTTTACATGCATACAAAAATTTATTATATAATTTTCCTATAATCCCTTATTCCCTTATTATATAATCCCTAACCTAAACCTACCCACCTCTGAACAATAAAAAACACAGTATAAATACAGTTACAAACAAGTCGTGTCACATTCCAAGTCTTCTGAAACCATACAAAGTTTTTTATGTGAAGAAGTCACAGAACACAAGGTTTTAAAATTAATCCTGCTCCATGATCTCATTCAGAAAACATACTCCCATCCAATAGAATGACGCAATCGGTCACAAGATACCCAATAGCCAATAGTATTTCACAACAGCATGACACAATCAATCACAAGACAAACAAGAACCAATAGCATTTCACAATCAACATTGAGGTTAGCATTCTTGTAGTTTTATTTTTTGGAATTGCACAGACTGCAGCAGCACACAAGTAGTATATGGAAGACCGAGACCGTGACTGCATCTAAATAAATTATGACAGTAGTTGTATTTGCCTGCTATATCTTGTGTTTTATTGACAGATAGGGGCAGTGTTGGGTTACATGCTTATAAATGTGTAAATTGAAAAACCACACCCCTACATATATGCAATAATGCCATTGTTTTCACCCAATATATCTTTTAATTATGAGGATAAAATGTAAAAAATGATTGTGTCATATTGTTATGATATTGACGGTTTCCTATTTAAAACAACGGAGGACCCTTCACATCGAAAAGTTACAAAAAAGGGTTCAAAGAACTTCAAAGTGACACAAAAGGGTCTTGACCAAGCATCAAAATTTGATGAGTTGGAGTGAGACTGTTTTGTGACAGAGGCGTGCGTTAAAAATGTTAATAAAAGATTAATAAATAGCATAATAAATGCATTCTTCATTGTTCGTTCATGTTAGGTAACACATTAACTAATGTTACAAAATGACAAAACATTGAACCCCATAAACTAAACCTGTACAAACAAATGATGATTAGAAACACTTTACACACCATTGTTTTTACAATCAATAATTTTTTATTTGTCCTAATATGTTCACAAAATATGTTTGATTAGGTGTATTTTCAGTTCTCTAAGAATCAACATTTTTCCGTTTTATTTTTTTGTTAATGGTCTTTCCCTGTGGGATTGTTTTGCTGGACCTCTGTGTATTTGATTTTACATTCCTGTAATGTTTGCACAAGGGAGAGACCTCAAAACTCAGTTTGGGCATTCAGATTAGCTGCTAATGTCTGCTGTCTGCAAAACTCTGGCTATTACCCTTGCAAACACATTAAGAAGTCTATGAGAACTCCAGGAATTCTTGATTTATATAAAGAGCATGTACAATCATCAATCATTTAGAATTTTTTTCTTTGGTTTTGGGAAAACTGGAGGAATTGACATTTGATGTTTTCACAGTTGCCAGTGAAGTTGTCAATCCATTGACAGTCTCTTTGAATTTGCTGGTTTCGCATAATTCTGTGAATTTTGTCATCATAACAGTGATCAGTGATTTTTATAACAGAAAAGTTTTGAGTAGTCTCAGGTGTCCCACATGATGCTTACCTCACAGGCAGAAACTGAATATAATCCAACACACCTACCAGCACCAGCATAACCACTATCTAAAATTGGTAGGAGATGTCAACAGTTGTGCTATTTTAGAGAGTCCTGCTGCTGGAGAAGAGGCAGGAAGTTGGCTTTATTTATTTGAGGTTGGTTATTTTTGTCATATGTTTTTGCAGACACTATTTAAAGAAATAGTTCACCCAGAATTGACACTTCTGTCATCATTTACTCACTTTTGAGTAGTTGCAAATCTATATGAATTATAATCTGTATGAAAGAAAGTTTGTAACCAGACTCTTTTGGGTCACCATTGACTTCTATAGTAGGAAAAAAACACAAGTCCATAGTCGTGACATCTGAGACTACCGCAGCTCCAATTCAGCCACCCCCATGACTATCAAATCTGCAGTTTGTAATCCAACAACTTTTTTTCCCCAAGCATTGTTATCCAACTATGGTTGCAAGTTCCATTGTTACCAGCATAGTTTGGTGTTTCCCGAAAGCATAGTTCAAACGAATGTTCGTAATCAGTGTCATAAAACCTACAGTATGTGGTTGGAACTACAGCTTTGGACCTGTGGTTAGTTTCTTGTTACTAAGATACATGGTCTTAAAAAAATATTCTCTTGGGCACAACAAGCAAGGTAACATGCATTACTGTCTGCATCTTTCATTCAATCTAAATAAAAAATGCATTTTAATTACGTATTTCTGCGCATCTTTTGTAAATGCATGGGTACAAAAATTCTGCATATGCATAAATGTTTAATACAGCATAATCTTATAGGACTATAATCAGTTAAATGGCAGAAGTTTTTCCTTTACCATGTGTAGAAAAAAGGCTTTATTTGGTGGTTGCTCTGCACGCTTGATAAATAAACTGCTGCTGGTTCAAAATACAGTAGTTGGAATCCTTAAAAGAACCAGGAAGTATGAGCATATTAGCCCGGTTCTGTCAACACAGCACTGGCTCCCTATCAAACATCGTATAAACTTTAAAATCTTGTTAATTACTTATTAAGCCCTGAATGGCTTAGCTCCTCAATACTTGAGTGAGCTGTTATTACATTATTGTCCTCCACGTCCACTGAGTTCTCAAAACTTTCCTAAAAAAAGTTTCCTATTTAACACCCAGACTCTGGAACAATTTACCTATACTCTTCAGGAGGCAGGCACACTCTGTCAGTTAAAATCTAGATTAAAGACACATCTCTTTACTATGGCTTATACTTAACACACTAATACACATTTATTAATCAAATCCATTAAAGGATTGTTAGGCTGCATTAATTAGATCACACAGAACCAGGAACACTTCCCTTAACATGTGATGTATTCATTACATCATAAAATGATTGACATCTACACTAATATTAGTCTGTCTCTCTCTTATTTTATTTCTTAGTCCGTATACAGATCAGATGGTGTAACAGCAAAAAGAGATGATCTTCATCGGATACACCTAAATACCAAAATGAGCCCTGTGAACAGATCAACAGAACAAAATGCACACACACAAACACTATAAGCCCTTTCAACAATCTGACATGTGTTTAATATTGAACTGGAAATTAGGTGCTGGGCGTCTCGCCAGAAGAGAACTTGCCCCAATATGTCTGGTTTCTCCCAATTTATTTTTTTCTCTATTCTCTCATGGATGGGGTTTTGGGTCCTTGCCGCTGTCGCATCTGGCTTGCTTAGTTGGGGGACCTAATTTCTAGTATTTATCATTGTTTTGATTACAGAGACCATCTCTGCATTTGATAAATAAATAGTTTAATCTTGTCATTATACATTACCATCACTCTATTTTCCTATTTAGTAACGTTCAGTGCGTTTCTACAATCTGTATTGTTAAAACCGCTATATAAATAAAAGTGATTGATTGATTGTGTGATGTCATTAACAATTGCCCTATGTTGCTTAACCAATCTAGCATTCACAAATGTCAACAACTGAATGGAGGATGATGAGGTTGGAGCTGTTTTTTTTTGCATGTCACAGGTTTCATGATAATGTAGATGGAATGTAAATGCACAATTTTTTGCGATTGAAAGAGCATGAAAATATGATTATATCGATGACACATTGAAGTGTTATTTTGAGGCTGAGAAAAGAACACAATACATAATAATTTTTTTTAAATGTCAGTTTTTGTATACGTTTGGCCTATCAATGTACACTTAGATTATTGGTATTACTGTTTTAGACTGAAATAACTTAGTTCCCTCATTTGGCTTCTAGGAACTGTTCCTAGTTCCTTTGGTGTGAACACGGCAAAAAGTGGGAACTTCCACCAATAGTTCTAGGTACTGTGAAAGGATCCTTCAGTCCAAAAGACCCTAATAAATCCTTCTGGTGCAACTCCCACTAAAACTTACAACTATAATTATATACTAAGTAAATAAACCTATAATAAAAAATAAATAAATAAAAAATAGACCAAAAAAAAAAAATACATTACTGGCTTGATGCTCTATGGCAACAAATGAAAGAGCAAGACTTTGCACTGAAAAGGGCACTTAAATCAAAGCATAGCGATGGGCACATCTTTATATCCTTCAGTAATAAAGTTTAAAGAAATATATAACGTCTGAATGTTTTTCATTTATATATATTTTCAAAGATATTGTGAGTAGTCCAATCAATCATAATAAACCAATTTATTGAATTTTAGAAATATCTGATTTAGAAGAAATAAATATTATAAGTTCTTATAGAGCCTCAAAAGTGAAAGATGCATATGTACTAGATACTGCATTTTTAACAAGAATATAAGGATATTTTGGCTTGTCCTAATACCCATTAAATTAATCTTTCAATTCAAATGAATTTACACATTTTTAAGGGTGGTGATGAAGCAGTGGATAAATAGACCAATTAGTATATTGCCTACAGTTGCCAGAGTGGCTGAGGAATGGGTAGCAAAACCCAGATTACTTGAATGATACATTAAATGTAATTTTTGGTTTTACCCTAATAATTCAACTGAAACTGCTAATTGTTATCTTCTTGAGAACATTAAATCTAAACTTGATGGCAGTGGGGTAATAGGAGCAGTGTTTTGGATTTAATGTTTTTGTTTTTTTAATTTAATGTTTACCAACGAATACTTGGTTATGCCGTATGGCCTGGCCAACTCACCCTCAGTGTTCCAAAATTTCATGAACAAGATTTTCCGAGACATGCTGCACCAGTTCGTAGTTATATATATTGTGACGGGCGTCCCGAAGGAACATCAGCGTCGCCCTGGAGACGGACACAAAACACCTGCTGTACCTCATCAAAGGCTGACCGGCCACAGCTGAAGCTCTTTAGCTGCCGGCTACATAAGCCGCAGCCACCGCGATACTGGGAGAAACCTCTCCATGAGAAGCGTGACTGAACTAACCCTTCTCTCTCTTTCCCCTGCACAGAAAGCAGCGTCTGAGCCGGTCAGCCTACCCCAGCCTACTTTGTCGTAGAGGTGGATGCAGCCACCACTGGAGTCGGTGCCACTCTCTCACAATGGCAAGGTCACCCATCCACTCTACACCCCTGTGCCTACTTCTCAAGGAAGTTGTCAGCTGCCGAGCAGAATTATGACGTGGGTAATCGAGAGCTACTCGCCATTAAGTTAGCCCTCGAAGAATGGCGCCACTGGCTGGAAGGAGCACAACATCCCTTCACAGTGATTACTGATAACAAGAACCTCCAGTACTTGAGAGAAGCCCGCACACTAAACCCACGTCAAGCTCGATGGGCCTTATTCTTTATGGACCTGGGACAAAGAACACGAAAGAAGATGCTTTGTCACGTCTTCACCAGCCTGACCCCATACCTGAAATCCCTGAGACCATTCTGCCACGGGACACCTTTCTCGCACCCTTACAGTGGACAATTAACACCCAGATACAACAAGCAACTCTACAAGAACCAGCACCACCAGGAGGACCAGTAAATAGATGATATGTCCCACGTATACTACGTAAAGATCTGTTGGATTTTGTTCATGCTTCCCCAGGGTCCGGGCATCCAGGTGGCAAATGCACCCTCGCTCTTCTATGGAACCAGTACTAGTGGCCAGAGATGGCCTAAGACACCTACCGATATGTAAAGGGATGCTCCGTTTGTGCCATGTCCACTACACCTCATCGTCTGCCCGAGGGTAAGCTGATTCCACTACCTATCCCCGACCGACCCTGGTCACACATTGCCATCGATTTCGCCACTGACTTACCCAACTCTGATGGTTTCACAACCATTCTAGTGGTAGTAGATCGATTTTCAAAAGCCTGTAAATTGATACCATTACCAGGTCTACCCACAGCTATGAGCACTGCTCAACTCCTGTTTTCCCACGTTTTCAGACACTTCGGCATTCCAGAGGATATTATGTCAGATAGAGGTACCCAATTCACCTCACGTGTCTGGAAAGAATTATTTTGACTGCTGGGTGTATCCGTCAGCTTATCCTCGGGGTACCACCCGCAGACGAATGGCCAGATGGAGCGAAAGATCCAGGAGATATCCCAGTATCTCAGGTCATACTGCCATGACCATCAAGACTCCTAGAGCCAGTATCCGCCGTGGGCCGAATATGCCCAAAATTCCCTTAGACAGGATACCACCGGACTAACACCTTTCCCATGTGTTTTAGGGTATCAGCCTCCACTGTTCCCGTGGAACGATGAGCCTTCCTCAGTCCCGGCCATTGATTACAGGTTCAGAGAGAGAGAGAGGGTTTGGGAGTCAGCTCATGTACACCTCCAGCGAGCAGTTAGGAGACATACTAGATGGGCTGATGTGCGTCGATCTCCTACTCCGGCATACCAACCAGGGGAATTGGTGTGGCTATCCACCAAGAACATAAAACTTCGAACACCCTGCCATAAATTAAGCCCCAAGTACATTGGACCATTCCCCATCCTCAGGCAGATAAATGAAGTTACTTATGAATTAGAACTTCCACCACATTATAGGATAGCACCCACCTTCCATGTCTCACTTCTTAAACGCCACATTGACCCCATGTTTCCTCTCTCCACAGACCATCCGGAGCCCCCTCCTCCACCCGAAGTCTAGGCAGCAGAAAACATCTACCGAGTCCAATCCATCCTCGACTCCCGGTGGCACAACGGGCGGCTCCAGTACCTAATAGAATAGGAGAGTTACGGTCCGGAAGAAAGAAGTTGGGTCAACAGAGATGATATACTTTATCCATCTTTAACTGCCGAATTCCATGTATCACATCCTTCCTGTCCAGCCCCTAGAGGTCGTGGCCGCCCTCACCATCGGGTTCGTGTGTCAGGAGCCGCTCGTGGAGGAGGGGATAATGTCACACCGTCACACTCACCTGACCCTGCATCAGCATTCACAGAGAACACGCAGTCACTTGTCACACGATCACAATACCCAGATTATTAACACCTGCTCAGCCAGAAACTCAATGGCTGAGCTCAAGGTTAGACGCTCGTTCTATCCTCACCCTGTTCGCTCACCTGTCTGATCGTTGTGCTCCTTCCGTCTAGAACTTTGGATGAACTGAGAATTGGGACATTATGGACTCATTGAATGACTTTCAACGACTGAGTATACTTACCCTTTGCTTACCTGTTTGATTCTGCCTCTCTGCCTCATGTCTGCTAGATACTTACCTTTAAAGACTTACCAGCGGAGTTCCTATGTTTAATATTACCTGTTGTTGCTCACATCACCTTCTATTGAACCATTGAGGATTTGCTCTGTGTTTATGCACTAATAAACTCACCTGTTGAATTGAATTCTCTTTGTCTGTATTCCCTGAGCGTGACAATTATATTCCACATACTGTACATTATTGTTTTTCCTCTAAGCCCCACCTGTCTGCAATTGTGATCAGAGAAATGACAACTACCCTTCAATGCTCAAAACAAAAGTAGCAGGTTCTTTTAATAAGAAAACATTAATTAATTAAAAAGAAAAAACTTACTTAAAGGTTGTGAGTCAGAAGCAGAGTCCTTGCAGAGTTGGAACTTTAGTCTCTGTGCATAGCCAGCACAGGTTGCTCTGCAGGTTTTAAAAACTAATATTTTTGCTAAATTGTTCTGGAACAGCATTGTAATTAAGACTTCCAAAATTTGTCTCTTTTGGAATTACAAATAAAGTAGTTTCACTTTCACAATGAAACACAATGTCTCCAAAACATGCCACCGACAGTAACACTACAGCAATAATAATAGTTCCTGTTCAGTCAAGTCACTCCACGTTATATATGGGAACTCGATTGAGAGACCAATCACCTTGCAGTCATTGAGAAAAAGGCAAATGAATATTGGCGTGCATTTACTTACAGCCAGGTGCACCTTATCACAGTGTGAGTATAAGAGGGCATGGATGTAATGCACTTGCAGCTTTTTGCTTCAGAGCCTCATCTACAGTGCATGCTGTTCAAGTCTACAGGAGAGAAACATCAGAAAAAATCTGGAAAACTAAGAGTTCCTGCCGAGTTCAAAACCTGTTCACTACGGTGCCCCTCCGCGGTCGCTGCCATGAGGAGGTCCAGGTCTCGTCACACGTGGCCCCCAGCTCCCCTCTCCCCTCTGTGACCGCCACGGCTCCCGTCTGAGACGTGTAAGACCTCGTCCGCTCTCGTAGGCCAGGCTTACTACACAGCTGGACAGGCTGCTACCTCCTTGTATGCGATGGTCATGCAGGGAGTATGCCAAGTCTCCAAATGCCTGGCATCAGCCTGCTCGTTGCCAAAGGAGTCCTCCCACGGCACCCAGACTTCCTGCTCCATCCCCCACTGAGGCACACAATGCCACATCAGTGGCCCAATGTCGAGCTGACCGCGGGCGAGGGAAGCCGCCTGCATCTCAGGGCCCAGCCAGGAATACCAGTAGCTCCAAGAAGCGCCCCTGAGATGGGCAGCCTGGAGGTGATGGTGATTGCCTGCCCCCCCAGTCGAGATGAGGTCAGGGTTTTACAGTCCCTACTTCATCATGCCCAAAAAGAGAAGTGGTCTGAGAACCATCCTGAACCTTTGACCCCTGAACCGGTCCCTTCTCAGGCTGCCGTTCAAGATGCTCTCGCCGAAGCGCATACTAACATGAATTTGGCGCCAGGATTGCCTCGCCACAGACCCCTACTGCGGTTTGCGTTCGAGGGTTGAGCGCATCAGTACAAGGTTCTCCCGTTTGGCCTGTCCCTGTCTCCCCGAGTCTTTACCAAGCTCAAGGAGGGATCTCTGTCTCCCTTATGGCAGATGGGCATCCGCATCCTCAACTAATTTGACAACTGGCTAATAATAGCTCACTTGCGAGAGTTGTTGCTATGGCACCTCAGCCATCTGGGCCTTCAGGTCAACCAAAAGAAGAGCAAACTCCCCAGTGCAGAGGATCTCTTATCTCGGTATGTAGTTGGACTCCTGGGGGAGCGTGCGCAGGCCTTGCTGACATGCCTATGGTAATTCAGGCCCAAGATAGTGGTCCCTCTCAAAACGTTTCAGAGGCTCCGGGGGCATATGGCAGCCACATGTTCCATACGAGACCACTGGGGCTGTTCCATATGAGACCGCTTCAGCGTTGGTTACACAACCGAGATGGGCATAGCACCGTGGCACTCTCCGGATTGGTCAGAGTGTCGCCGCCTCTTTGCCTCCCTTTGAGCCCCTAGCATTAGTCGAGATAAAATATTTGTCGCTGAAGACACCACTCCTGATTGCTTTAGCCTCCATCAAGCGGGTAGGGGACCTACAAGCCTTCTCTTTCGACGAAGAGTGCCTAGATTTCAGCCTCGCTGAATCTCACATTATCCTGAGACCCCGGCCTGGCTACATGCCCAAGGGTCCTACCACACCCTTCCGAGATCAGGTAGTGAACCTGCACGCTCTGCCCCAGGAGGAGGCAGACCCAGCCTTAGAGTTGCTGTGTCCAGTATGAGCACTACGCCTCAGAAGCTCTCAGCAGCTCTTTTTCTGCTTTGGAGATCAGCAGAAAGGGAATGCTGTCTCCAAACAGAGGTTGGGTGGTTGATGGCATCCCCCTGCCCTATCTATACCAGGGAGAGCCGTGCCGGGCGACACCCAACACCTTTGCCAGGTTCTACAACCCCGCAAACAGGCTGTGTCCTTCCGTGTCTTAAATCCGACAATGCAGACTCTCCTGCTGACATGCTTGCCTGTCGGCACCGGGGTCTCTGCGTAACGCTGCCTCAGGGTCATGGCCTTTTCCACGGGTCTGTTCCCATATGTAACGTCGGAGTGACTCGACTGAAGGGGAATGTCTAAAGTTACGTAGGTAACCCACGTTCCCTAAAGGAGGGAACAGAGATGTTACATCCCCTTGCATAAGGGTCAGGCTGACGCCAACTCGGCTCCTCAGCGGCCTGTTTAAATGAGGCATTTTAGGGGGGTGAGGAAAAGTCATAACATGTGTAAAGAATATCTCTTTGGTTTTGAGACTTTAGTCTTTGCAACTTTAGGGATATTATCTATGTACTTACAGCTTGTAAAACTCCAAAAAAAAGTAAAACTTAAAATTGCATCATATGACCTCTTTAAATGCTTAAAGAAGAATGCTTCACATTTTAAACAATCTGACAAACAATTTTAGCCTTGGTAAAAGACAAAAAAAAATAAGAAAAATCCTAGGGAGGCAGCCTCTTTTAATTTAGACCAGTAACCATCTAGAACATTCAAACATCTAGAAACCATCTAGTAATTTCCTCACAGCCACTCCCTTACATCTTAAAATGTGTATATGGTTATCTAAAATGTATTTTATTCACCTTCTGTCTTTTGGTTTCTAAGACATTTTGCAGTTTATTTTATTTTACTGCATTAAGATACCTGATCAGCTACACTGACATGTAATGGTTTCTAAAGAAGGTTCTTCTTTGGAAAGCTCATATTTCACTTGCGAGACATGCGATGAAAGGTTCCACCGGCAATGAAATGTGAGAAACACATTCAAAAGCAAATGCCTTTTGAGTGACGCTCAACAACATGTGAGCAAATTTTGAACATTACACAAACACTTACTTGCACACATAATGCTCTCTCACATGCATATCTCACTGTTACATAAGCAACAGGTTTGTGTGCACGACCCTGAGTGACAGAAACATTAAAGAAATGGCTGATTTATGAAGCAGGCTTTTTGTTGGTTGCCTCTGTTCTTATATAAAGACATCAGCTTCAGATGACTAAACCCCTGTCATCAATACTTGATCTTAAAAATAAACTTGAACTCAAAACTAAATACAAATCCAAGGTTCTTTCTCACTATTAAGTTAGTTGGACTCATTTTACAGTATATTAGAGGACTGTATGTATTGAAAAAGTAGTTCATTCAAGACTTTCTTTGAGGTGTAATTTCACTATATTCACTGAAAATCTTCTCGTCGCTAGATCACATTCAGTTTGCATTATTCAGTGTCCAGATTTTATTTTATTTTTTAAATGGCTTAAAATGCTTTATGCATATCAGAATGCATAAAAATTTGACACTAATTACAGTGATTTAACATTTTTTTTTAAATTCCAGTTTGTCCTTCATAGAAAACAATTGTATATTTGTGTGTATGTCTAAATTACTTTATATGACCAGCCCACATGATCATCTCCTGAAATATGATCACACGTATGCTTATATACTCATTACTGCTGTTTTGTAACTCTTGCATAAAGCTGAATCTTGCCACATGGGGGCAGCTTAAACCTCATTGCATAATTCAGCTAATGTTATGACAATTAAATGATAACTGTAGTTTCTATCGACTCCTTCGACATCAAGCCTGCTGTAGATGGGGAGAGTGAGTGACGCTCTCTCCACCTTCAATATCACGACTGAGGTGAGACCCTTGAGCAAGGCACCAAACCCCCAACTGCACTTTGGATAGGTTAAATGCAGAGCACAAATTCCAAGTATGGGTCCCAAATCTGGCTATAGGTCACTTCACTTCAGAAACAATTCTTTCAAGTATTAGCATTTGCCACAGATAATAGAAATCATGACAATACATTGAAATTACAATGAAATTAACCAAAATAACCTGTTTCTCTATTCCCATTTTGGCCTTGGGGGGATTCCTGAATACACCTTTCCAGCAATTTTCCTTTAAGCAACTACTGGAATTTGCAGAGTTTGAAAGTAGAATAAATCTAACTAAATAATAAAAGATTAGTAAATTATTATTATATTTACCAAATTATCCAAATAAAATTATAAAAAAGAAAAAAAGAGCAAATAATGATTATCCAAAAAATAAAGAGTCCAAAAAGAGCTTAAAGTATTGGTTTCAAACTCCTGGACAATTCCTGGTGGTGTCACGCGCACCGGATCACGTGAGGTCACAAGGACCCGGAAGTAACCTCACGCAGGTATTTAAGCAGGAAGTAG
>JAUYWG010000057.1:421451-442591 GCA_034779775.1 Enteromius afrohamiltoni
TTCTCCGCATCTGAGTATTCCGTCACGCTACACTGGGACTAACCTCGATCATTCATCTCCTGTCTGCCTCCGTGACAGGTGGGCCACAGCAGTTTTGCTCCAACCCTAATCAGGCTCAACTGATTCAGCTAATCAAGGTCTTTAGGATCACTGAAACGTGTTTTATTATATATTTATTATATTGGCTCCCACTTCCTGGATCCACTCACTCGGGGGAAAAAGCACTCCCTTGCACCTACCCCTCACTGGACAAGTCAATGGAGTGCACAAAGAGAAGAGGATTCACCACAGCACCAAGCACCTAAGAGGCCATCACCACCAGCACTATTGTTTGTTTTCCTGCCACACTTTTAATAAATATATTTGGTATAGAAGGTGCCCTTCGAGTGGATCGGGATGGACATCGTAGGGCCGTTGCCGAGGTCTGGTTGGGGACACAAGCACATCCTCGTCATCGTAGACTATGCCACCCAGTACCCTTAGGCAGTCCCCCTTCACAGAAGACAAGAAAGACCGGGACCAACTCTTACCATATGTGTTGTTTGGCATCCGGGAGGTGCCCCAAGCCTCCACGGGGTTCACCCCCTTCAAACTCCTCTTTGGTAGTTGCTTCCACAGACTCGCTGTGACCAATTGGCTTCCACTTCCCGGATCCACTCACTCGGGGTAAAATCACTCCCTTGCACCTACCCCTCTCTGGATAAGTTACTGGATTGCACACAGAGAAGAGGATTCACCACAGCACCGAGCACCGAAGACACCATCACCACCAGCACTATTGTTTGTTTACCTGCCACACTGTTAATAAATATCACCCCCCGGGGCACATAAAGTCTTGCTCTCTTTCTTGGGGACACCTGATTTCTAGTGATAATCATCGTTTTTGATTACAGAGACCGTCTCTGCATTTGATAAATAAAGTTTATTCTCGTCATTATACATTACAATTACTCTATTTTCCTACTTGATAATGGTTAGTGCTTTGCTACAATCTGTTTTGTTAAAAGTGCTATATAAATAAAAGTGACTTGACTTGACTCGTGTAGTTCCTCGCTAGGCCACAATAGTGTTACCAAAATAAAATGTAACTGTTTGTTATCATTGTGTTTTTACATGCTGAATGGTATATAAGATATTTTAAGCATTATCAGTCCAATAAAAAGCTTCACAAGGTGTTTACAGCAAATGTTAGAAAAAAAAATTGTATTAGTTAATGATTTAGTTAGGTCACCTTTTAAATGCAACCTATTTATTAATTAATTAATTTATTAATTGGTTTCAGCTTGAAACCAAATAGCTGATTTCGGATTGTATCAATAGGAAGAGAATATAAATGTCCAACCAAAGGGAGCACTAGTCCACAATGATTCAAACAAAAAAATTCTAGGAAAATCAGCATTCTTTATGAACCACCTTATGTGATGTTCTTTCAAAAATATTTCAGTTATGTTTACAATTTAACAAAAAGTGAGTGGTTGCAAAAGAGAAAGATGACAGCAGAAGTAAAGGAAATGAGTGAAAGGTCTATTAACAATTCTCAAACCTTTTTTTTCATTAGGTTATTGTGCATCCTAGCTGTAACGCCCAGACAGACTTAGAAGACAGGAGGTAAGTCAAACAAGGGTATTAATTAATCAAACTCAGGTGGCTGACAGACCCGTGGTTCTAGACAAGGAATCAACACAATCCACTGATCAATATAAACATGTAACTTAATACAAAATAACTAAGTAAAAATAACTAATTATACAGTATGTAATGTAAATGTATTTTACAGTGCATAAGAACTTTGTGTATTTACTTACTGTTTACAAATTCTGTACATTTACAGTCATTCTGTAAATTATATACTATAGCCTTTAAAACTGCAGGTGCTATAAGTCTGGGCCTTCTGTTTTCTCGTTAGAAGCTGCTGTGACAGAGAAGGTCTGTTTAAGTACTCTGAACACTGAAGTATAAGGAAGTATTTCACCCCTGCTGAGAGGGGCTACAGTGTGGTTCCTGTTGACCGGCATTCCACTTCTACTATGTCATTCAGTTGTAATTCATAACCATTGTAAAAGAGTTATATAATAGAAATTAAATTTGCTATGTTATAAAATATTCAATGATGGTTAGAGATGAAAAGCTTCTTGGTTTACAAAGATAATATAATGAAAAAGAATATTTAATGAAAACAACATGTTCTGGACTTCTGTACATTTTTTATGTCAGACTTCATTAAGACATGACTGCCAACATTTACACATGCCTACAACATTCTGTGTTCAGAAACTTGCCCTGCCCGGTAATAAAGTAAAAAAGACAGACATTGGTTAAAGTTTATTATTCCTGACATCCAGATGCAATTGGAAAGAAAAATTTGAAAGTTTGTCTTTCAAACTTTACAATTATAAGAGCCATGAAGAACCTGATATGTATGTTTTTTAAACCCAGAATCAAATCCACAAATTGTGAGTTATCACTGCAACTCATTTTACATTTAAAGAGGCTTCTACATAGAGAGCTTATTTCTTGCAAACTTTAAAATGACATAAGTATTATTTTGTTGTCATTGTTTTCACAAGCAATATTTATCTATTATATTTATCTTTTTGTTCAGATCACATCTTACATTTATTTTACCTTGGTAAAAATGTATGTTGAAAAATTGTTGATCATGATGGAAACAATTCCACAACCAGTTAATTGATAGCTGATGATGCAATAATAATATTTTCACATCTCAAGATTGAATAAAGATAGATAAAAGTTAACATATTAATGTAAATAATATTTGATGTTTATATATGTAAAAAAAAACAATAATAAAAGTTGAAGAATTATTTTCCTTCCATAATTGAAGAAACACCCTTTCATTGAGTTGATGTGGATGGGTGTGGAGCTTCTCCCACATGCATGACTCTCTGAAGAATGCTGAAAAACAGCAGACACATTACTCCCCTTTATTTCATTGTATCTTCCCTCTATGATCCTGCTAGCGAGCATCCTTTGCATTTTTCTCCACATTGTCTGTCCAGTTGACCTGTTTCAGCTACAAACTCTTGACTTAAGTCAAAAAGACAAAAACACAGGCAGAGAGACAAAGAGAGGTGGACCATTACAGAAGAATGATCTCTTTGTATGTTCCACTTTTGTCTGTGTTGTTTGCTTGGTCCTTGACTGGCCCCCACAATGCATCTCATAACAATTCATCTAATACAATTTGGCTTTTGTTAGATTATTTCCATATGCACAAATATATAACTGCAAAGTTGGTGCTGAAACACCTCGCAAACACTGAAATCAGCAGATATTAAGCAGACTGGCTACTACTAGTTTTTCTGCATTCCAGGCAACCCGTAGCCCGTCTTTTTCCAACCTTCTATTTGTAAAAGTGCACACGAACGGCAGTCAAACCCATGACTTCCCACCCATGAACTAGATTGATGTTCTCCCAGTTCCAAGTTTTGACAACACATAGCCAGTGAAACAACAATGGCTGCCCCTACAAATAGTACAATAAAAAAGGTATAACAGCTTATCTTGTGCCATTTTTGCTCCTCTGTTTCCCTCAAATAAGCAAGCAAAGCCCCTTTGGCAAAAAAAAATAAATAAAATGTAAATGAGCACAAGCCCAGTATGGGCCGCCAAGCTGGTTTGTTTACAGCCAGCTACCACAATTCCTTGCGTTTAGGCAGTTTTATGTGATTTGCCTGGAACACTACAAAGTCGTGGTTTAAAGTCGTGACTTACGGGTGCAAAAACCTGCCTGGAAAGCAGTAGTAGTTTACATTAAGGTGCAAATTTAATTGTTGTCAGCGAAACCCAAAATAAAGTGTAATTAAGTTTGCAAGTAAAAATAAAATAAAAGTTTACTGCTCTTTCATAGTTTAGAAAACATGTTTAGTAATACTTTAGTTAGTCACACTATTAACTAGCTGCTTATTTGCATGCATATTACACGGACTGCATATTTGTACTTATAAAACACATATTAATGGCATTTTCTGCAAGACATTTCTCATACCTAAACCTAAAAACCTTACTAACTATTAATAAAGAAAGCAATTTTGTGCGTGAAAGAGTGAAAAAGAAATTGTTTGTTTAATAGAAAAGACAATGCGAAATGTGTACCTCCTTTACTTTCTTTCTCACTTCCTCTACTCTCTCACTCACAAACATCATGTTTGTGAATGAATAAAAATAAAGAGGAAGAAACAAGTGCAGGGGGAGGCTGCATGGAGAGAAGAGAAATGAAACTGCTTTCGAGTGGGTAATGCAGATATAGAGAGAGTGTGAAAGTAATTCTTCCCTCCCGTCACAGATAATCCCCGCCCCTTCACTCAATGGCCCTCCCCCTCATGCTCACTGGCTCATTTCAGATATCTTGGTCACTCCCAGCACTACCCTCCTTATATTTCCCTTGAAAAACCCAAACTGTCAGAACTCCGCTGCAGTGCTCTCCGTCTCTCCTTCTCCCTCCCTCCCTCCCTCTCTATGCTACAGGTGTGAGGAGACCTAAACCGGCCATTTACACGCACCTATCCCTCCTAGCCATAACCTGACCTCCTTTTCATAGCATTGATAATATCATAATACCAACCTGACATCATCTAGAGCATTACTTACATGTGCACTTACAGACCAACTTCTGTTGTGTCCTGAGACTCGTGGGGCCAGTCATCATCACCTCAATAGATGCTGTGTAAGGTTCCATGAATTGACATTCAAGGAAAGTCAGGATGAATTTTGACAAAGTCCTGGACCGGATTGGAGGGTTTGGACGCTTCCAGAAGACGCTTTATGTGTGGATATGCCTGCCACAGATCTTCTTGGCCTTCCATATGTTGGTGTCTGTCTTCACTGGAGCTGTGCCCCCTCACCTGTGCAGATCCGCCTGGCCGGGTGACGGTGGTGGTCCTAGGCTGGGATTCAACGTCAGCATTGCTCCTGGGGAGTCATGCACATCCATTCAGGACGGCCCTCTGTCCCAGTTTAATCATAGTCTACCAATTACTGAGCACTCGTCCACTTCAAACGGATGCACAGGAGGATGGGAATTCAGCAAGGAAGTATTTCTCAGCACTATTGTCACTGAGGTGAGTGCTGATCCTAAAACATCATGATTGTTTAACAGGATGTGGTTATTTTGTGAAGTAACATGCATGAGTGTTGGTGTTTCTTAATGCATCTTTCTTTCTGGTGTTATCACAACCAGTGTTATTGTGGATTACATGTTTTGGTGCTGACTGCTTTGAGAATATCTGGCCTCCTGTGATGAACGATTTCATTAAAGTGGTGTAGCTCACAGGACTGCAAGAAGGCCCAGTGAAACTTTTGCGGCATGTGACCAGAGATGGGTTGCTCACAGCAGGGACTCCTGCACTGTAAAATCTAATTAGTTGGGCTTACTTAAAAAAAGCATTCAAACCCATTGCCTTAAAAAAAACAATAAATAGTGAAATAGAAACAGTACATTGTACTGACAAATGCTTAGTATAGTTTACTTAAACTAAAGTTATAGTAACTAGAAAAGTACAATACGTTGTATTTGATCCTTTACTGTAGGTTTACTCACTGATGTAGTATAGCTACTCACTGACTCCCAGAGTGTATTGCGGCAGAATAAATTATGCAATTGCTTTGTTTTACAGTTGTTGTTATTTTTATTAGCAAATTTAATGTGCTGTCTTGTGTCAGTAGTAGCGCAACAAAAAGAGCAAATAAAATGATTATACGATTAGTAAAAATAAATGTAATTGTTACCATTGTTGTGATTCATGTGCTGAATGATGCATATTACCACAATAAATTAAGTGTTATAACATCCAAAAAAAAGGCTTCCAATGTTGTTTATGAAAAACATTTACCCCCAGTTTCAGGGCTTAAGCTAATCCCATACTAAATTGCATATTTGAGCTGTCTCAGATGAAAATATCTTGATTTTACATATTTTAAAACATGTCAGTGTCATTGTTCTATGTTAAGATGCACAGCTGTAATATTTTCTTATAAGGCATTTTTGTAAAAGTTGCTTAAATATCTTAATTTAACTAATGCCTAGTCCTGGCTTAAGCTAAGCCCTGTTTGTGAAACCGGGCCATAAAGTGTTAACAATAATATAAAAAACAACAATATAAACACAAAATGAATACACTACTAGAAAAAATAAAATAACTATAAAATAAATAAATGAAAAAATCAATAAAGACAAAGTTCTAAGTGTCCAACCAAAGGGAACGCTAATCACTATAAAAAGTATAAAATAAAACATTTTAGGAAAATCTTATGCGGCATATGGGATTTTCAATTGTATTGAAAATTCAAAATTGAGGTTGACTTTGTTAAAATAGTGAATTCAACTAGTAAAATATAACAGACATGGGGAAATTTTTGTGTTGTGCATTAGCGACAAAGTAGTGCACTGCTGCCTCTCAATGCTCTATTAATGTCATTGGTTCCTTTGTGGCTGTTTGAGTATTTAAAACCTTTTAAGTTTAACAACTAAGTACAGCTTACTAACTATATCTAAGTAAGGTGAACGATTCAATTTTACAGTGTGGCAGAACCTACTTTAATTGAAATAACTGGATCTCTGCCCAGCCCAACTTCGGGGTCTCACATCTGATATGGCTCTCTGCTTTACAGCTGTGGTGTGTGAAGGGAGCATCTTTCTTTATGAAACACCTTTATTTTTAAGAGTATAGCAGGTTAGGACCGACAACAACTAGCCATCAAAATTAAATGATTATTATAACACTGGTTTTATTTTACAGTGGGACCTTGTATGTGAAAATGCCACACTGAACAACATTGGAGCTTCTATCTATATGTTTGGGCTGCTGGTTGGAGCTGTTCTGTTTGGCGCCCTCTCTGATAAGTAAGTAGAAGAGTTTCAAGGTAACTTTCAATGCACACAATCTCTCAAACTCTCACACATCAAAAACCCTCCATTCCAGTGGAGAAAAAAAAACGGGATCTGAAATTCAAGGACTGATATGAGGTTACAAACGTTTCTGATTGGCTGAAGATGATTTGTGAACTGCACGTGCCTGAACAAGAGCTTAAATACCAGGAACTTTTGATATTTTACATAAACAGGTCTCAGAAAAACTCTGAAAACACCCTTTCAATAAGCTTACAAATGTGACTCTGTCTGTGAGAAACACAGTTCATGCGCTGTCACACTTTTGACAGAACTGTAAAAGGCTCCTGTACTGTATGCAGACTTCTATTTCTGGTTTTATTTATGGATGTTTATAGAGAGTAGTGGTGTTTTGACTAGTAATGTCTTGTGCTAGAGCCAAATCCGATGGACTCTGCAGCATTGGAAATGTAGTGATTTTAGAGAGCGGATCTAATAAGCAGCACATGTTCACATTTCAGAGCTGAACAGACAATAACAGCACTGTGGTGTGAAAACATTAACTGCTGAATGAACTGAAGAGAGAATTTGGGATGGAATGCTCTAAAATACGGGAAAGACTATAGATGTTTACTTGCGACATCTACTGTATGTGGTTCTTAGCAAACTTTTCTTCAGTACCCAAATTATACATTGCATACAATATAGAACTAAAATAGTTTATTGCTTAAAACTAAACGTCCATGGTTTTGTGCTCTTGGCAGCCAACAATTCACCACACAAACAATATTGTGGTTGGCACAAATCATGCAGTTTATGCTCAATGCAAGTAAACATGTATTTCAATGTAGTGTGGGTTATATGATTTAATGTCAAAAGCTTATAAGTACTCCTTGTTACAGATTGTAGCACAGGCATTTTTATGCATGCTCACATTAAAAACATTTAGTCTGCCATGAAAATCTTTTACATAAACATGCCCTCTCAAATATTAGAGTGTTTTATTTGATGCATGCACTTTGCAGATGATAAGATTTAAGATGTGACTGTTTGCCTTTTTACATGCTATTTTTGCTATTTTACTCAAAGCGACATTGCATCTATTTTGGATGTATTCATTTGATCAGGACAGTCAATAGGCATAACTAGGATCAAAGTCTAAACAATACCCAAGATGTGCCATTCATATAAATTGAAATCGGGAAAATGCAATTCTTAACATGGCTGATCAATAACAGGAAGTATTTGCCTTCTGAATAAAATAGTTGCTGATTTGTAAAGTCAGCGCATCTGCCATTAGAAGTTGCGGTTGCTATAGAAACATTTTGCATTATGCTAGGACTGCAAATGCACACTGACTGATCACGCCTGAGAAATAAGCTTTTTATAATGCTATTTGACCAAAAAAACAACATTTATTACAAAGATTTCATTGATTATTTCAAATATAAAATGTAATCGTAAGCTTAGTGAACAGTTTTGGAGAATTTGATGTTTCCCCATTCAAAGAGATAGGAGCTGCACTTGGAGGCTGAGTGGCATTTCAAAGATGGCTGCCGATTGACATGACTTGTTTTAAAGACACTTTGCTAGGATCCAAATTCATAATTCAGTCCTTGCCGTTGCTGCCTCTGGCTTGCTTAGTTGGGGACACGTGTACAGAGTTGCATCAAAGTGTTGTATGTCAAAACACATTATATAAAAAGCATAAAAGAAAACATGCATCATATGAAAATTAAACCCATTAATAGAATCAGAGCAAACTGACATCAGAGCCTTAAACTGACATTAATCAAAATTCAGAGAATATGTGTATGTATAATATACACATCTAAAGATATAATGAACACTACAAGATAAGGGTAGACCCATGCACACCTATTTTCTATAGGAAGCGTAGTCAATTGAGCTTAGTCAGAAGTAGTGTATCTTTGTAATGGTGTACGGATTGATGCTGTTTCAGGTATGGCCGCAGAATGATCATATTGATTGGTTTAGCAGTACAGGCCATCTTTGGAGTTGGGGTTGCTTTTGCCCCAAATTTCTACATATACATCCTGCTTCGCTTCATTGTGGGAATGACGATTTCTGCAGTAATCATGAATGCATTTGTGTTGGGTAAGTAAAATATCCACTAAAGACTTTAATATATAACTTGTTTTGCTGTGTCACGCTTTGAAACTAGAAAAAAATGGCATGTCAGAAATCGTATTGAGCATTATTATAGCAAGGCAAGGCAACAAGGCAGAATTTTCTTAATAACAATATGCTTTTTTTTAGTCAATGAAGTCTGCGACATTTAGTCTAAGACTAGGCCTAATATAGTGTCTAATTCCACTGGGATATTCTTTTTTTTTGTGAGTGTGGCTTATTGTCTAATGTGTGCATTTTGTCTTTCTGCAGGCACTGAGTGGACAGGCCCAAAAAAACGCATGTTGGCTGGTGTCATCACAGATTACTTCTTTGGTTTTGGGTACATTCTGCTTGCAGGTGTGGCCTACCTCATACGAGACTGGCGTAAGCTGCAGTTGGCCATTTCTGCTCCAGGCTTCCTCTTCCTGTTCTACATATGGTGAGCTGCAAAAACAAAAAGGTCACAATGTGTCCGAAATGGTCCAGGTACTTAGGAGGCCACTGTAGCATAAGTTCTTAGATGTATTCTTGTTATTTACGTATGTTTTGTATTTTTGTACTTTTCAGGGTGCTTCCTAAGTCTGCCCGTTGGCTAATGGCCAATAACAAGCATGAAGAGGCACTGGATTTGATTCGTAAGGCAGCACTTATTAATGGCAAACCTCTGGTAGACGATGAAATTGAGCTCTGTCAGGTATGGCATATTCTTAGTCTCAAGTAGTTAGACGTTTCACTATGAGCAAAATAATCTAGTCTTTATTGCAGGGCTTATTTTACTGCCCTGATAAGAAGAGACAATTTTACTAACATTTATTAACAAACCAAAATTTGTGTAAATCTTCTTTTTAATGAAGCACAAGCACAAGAAAAATAATACTTAGATCTCTTTTTTATCTATGCAACACAATAAATAGAAACCTGATCTTTCAAAACAACAGGTCCTTTATACCTAATATTTTCAAACAATTCTTAGAGCCTCCCATTCATTTTGTATCTCCCTTATTTAACACAGTTAAATTATGTCATTAGTAATGTACTGTAGCCTATTCCATGACCTGATCTGTTTCTGTCTAATAAGAAAAATACCTAAAATGTCATGATTTAGCTACATATCTTTACTTCCATATTGGGATATAAAAAGTTGAATGCAGATCTGACTGCTAGCTTGCTTAAAAATATTAACATAGGTGGAGAAATTAGGATAGAATGCCAAATCTAGCACTATCCTTAACCTTTAATGCAGTTTTGTTTATTCTTGAAGTGAAACTTTGTCTGTATGGTTAAAAGATTCTCTGTTTTCGACTTTAAAAATAAATTTGAGGATGCAGATATATAATAAGGCTGGAATAGGCAACTACAGTAAACTTGGACTAAATTTATGAACCAGTGATCCTGTGTGTGTTTTGTGGAAGATGAATGAGTACTTGTTCTATGTCCCATGGAAAAAGTTAAACTGATTTAAAACAACATGAAAGTGGTAATATTTGGAGAATATGGACCAGAACTTTCAGATTATGTTGATCAGTGTTTTACAAGCTGGTCAATTAGCTGGTTTAAAATTTTGACACTTTTGAATACCAACTAGTAGTTTAGCTTGACAACATTCAACATCTTGAAACCATTAGAAACATATTCCAAGTTTTGCAGTTGTAAAACAATTACCACATCAAACTAAATTTTGCCAGTAGGGCTATGCATTTGTATTTGCATTTTACCTGTGATGTAACAGCTCTCTTCTGAAAGGAATATTCAAATTAGTCTCAGTCTCCAACCTGTACTACAGCGGTATCTAGCCTGAAATTACTTAAAACATGTTTTGCTTGTTTTACAGAGTCCCAAAAACTCAGAGAAACTGCAAGACCTGAGGAAGTACACAGTCATCGATTTAGTTCGAACGCCCAGAATGAGGAAACAGTCCCTAGTTCTCTTCTACCTGTGGTAAAAAATAATAATAATAAACACACAGTTAATTGCAAAAACCCAAATTGAATTTAAAATAAATTATTTTAAAGTTGGACTTTTTGAAAGAGATCACTTTGAAACTTTTAGTCTGAAGAGCAGACTTTCTTTTTTGCCCTCGGAATTAAAAAGTCCAGTTACATGACCTTTAAATAATGATATCAAATCTCTATAGTAATTTCTGTTAACAAAAGCTGTTGAAGTCATTTCGGGCATTTGGTTATAATCACTTTTCAGCATTTCCTGTTGTGGCTCTCATTTCCCTTAAGTTTTGCACATTTCCCTTTTATGTTTCATAATAACTAAAAAAAAAAATAGTTCTGACCTTGAGCCATATTAATTTATTGAACTTATAAAGATCTAAAGTTTGCAAAAGTGACATTTGATTTTATTTGTTACAGGTTTGTAAATGTCCTGGTGTACTATGGGTTGTCACTGAATATTTCAGACTTTGGGATGAATATCTACCTGACGCAGATGATCTTTGGCTTAGTGGAGATGCCAGCACGAACCATTACTCTCTTCACCCTAAACCGCTCACGCAGGATATCCCAGTTAGCATTCTTGGCAGTAGGCGGCCTGGCCTGCCTTCTTACCATATTCATTCCAGATGGTAGGTGAAAAACCAAACCTTTACTTAACTAGAGCATTGAAATCAATTGTACTTTTTTCTGAGTTTGTGCTGCTGATTATAATGGATCTATTTTTGTGCCAGTTAACTTTCTTTTGCATCAATCTTGACATACTAAGTAGTAAAGCTTTTTTCCCCCCATCCAAGAACTCGAAAACGGTTACCGATTGGGCACCAGCTTTGGTGGAAAAGTAGCATTAAAAAGAGCGTCAACATTTTTTCCCAGACACTTTAAGATACTCTTCTAAACAAACTTTTTGAGCAAAAAGAAACTGACATGTAATGTAAAGAATGCTGACATGTAATGTAACAATGTGTTTGATTGTACCACAGCTTTTACTTGATAATAATAATTTATCCTGGAGAATTCTAAGCCACATTTAAAAACCTGGACTTACGCAAACTGTTTATGTAACTCACTAACTAAAAGTGATGTCATTATTCAAATGAGGGTTTGTGTGTGCCACCCTCCCTCGAGGCAATTGGAAAATAAAGCCAGAGATTAACTTTTTCTGTCATAACAAACCTTATCCATTCATATTTGCTGCCTTCACAGATCTGTCAGTTGTTCGCACTGTACTTGCCATGGTGGGCAAGTTTGGCATCACTGCCTCACTGTCCATTGTCTACATTTACTCAGCTGAGGTCTTCCCTACAGTCATCAGGTATGCAAGGCCAAAAGATTTATAAAATGTATCTCTTCATACTCAAATCTGTATGACTTTTCATTTATTTTCTCTTTTTTTTGGGATGTAATGCTTTTTAAAGAGGAACTTCAGCTTATTTAGAAGACCTGACATAAAAAACTGCCAACTAAGACCAGTAAACCCTCAATATGCTGGTTTAATCTGTGTTACAGAGCACTCTCTTTAGCAGACATTTATGCACATCATAATAATAAATTAGCAGCACTGCTACAGAGAAACACACAAGAGATTATAACCCTCAAATCCAAAGACAGCACCTCAGTGGTTTAGTTAGTGCTTACTCTTAATTACTGTCCCACTATGTCTAACTATCAGCAACACTTTATTTTGATGGTCCACTTTAGACAATATACTAACATTAAGTAACTTTGCAACTACATATCAACTAGCATTCATTATTAGTAGACTGTCTTGTTAATATCTTCTAACACTTTTAATTTTGTTGGATCCACAACATACTACACTTTGCAGATATACCAACCTATTCTACTAAACCTAAACCTACCCAAACAGTCTACTCTTAGAGTTAGTAAACATGTAGTTGAGAATTAATGATTTTTAGTTGACATGTAGTTACAAAGTAACATATTGTTAGTAGAATGTCTAAATGGACTATCCAAATAATGTAACCCAACCCAAAATAATAACCCAACTATCAAGCTACAAATAACTCTTTAATATGTTGTGATTGTCATTTACACTGCATTGTGTACCTAAAAGGTACATATTAGTACTTAAAGTGTACATATTTTAACCTAATTTTGAAAAAGTACAGCTCCAGTGACAGCTTTTGTAGCTTGTCAGTTCAGTGTTCTGTTGAGATGTGAGATACAGAAACTTACCTTTCTTTCCTTCATTCAGACAAAACGGCATAGGTATGGGTTCGATGTGCGCAAGGGCAGGCGGAGTGATTGCACCCATCATCTACCTCCTGAGAAGCATCAGCCGTCACGCCCCCATGGTGGTATTCGGTCTGTGCCCACTCATAGGTGCTGCCCTCACTATGTTTCTACCTGAGACAGCCCATAAGCCCCTGCCAGACACTATAGAGGATGTGGAGCGCACTGGTGAGAGGTGAGACACTGCAGACCTTTGAGAGTCTAGCAAAATACATTAATCTGGTGAACACTTTAATTTAGGTCTCAATTCTACAATCTTAATGAAAAGTTTGTAATATAGACTGATTTAAAATTTCTCAAATATAGTGTAAAAAAATACATTCCAAAGGGTATATAAAAAAACATATCTAAAGTAATTTTTGTCAAAAACAGCTCTTTAGAAATCACTTTGTTCTGTGTACCTCCCCTTTAAATCTTCACAAGCTCCGCTGATCCCACCCCTCTTTTCTGAGTCACTCTAAGAGGATCTTTTTTTTACCTGTATTCATAGTGAAACTTGCTAATTAGTAGATTGTTAGGAATGGCGATTTGCAAACATTCCTTAAAAGATATTATATGTTTCTGTTCAAAAGATACTATGTTTCAAGGGGCCCCAAATAAGTGATGGACCCGCTGAAATATCTACTTAATGCACAAGATGGCGGCAGTGAGCTTCGGTGACACAAGTTTGTGTATACTTACTGAAATTAAACTTGCATAAAAAAACATGGCTAAATAGATATAATTATCTATTATATAATTAATAAGACAGTAGGAGCACAGTCAGAGCTAATCCACTCTAGTTCGCAAAGCAGGGCAGGAGGACTCAGGTTTACCTACTTAAAGAGGAACACTGAGGAAAGTGCATGGATCCCGTGGGAAGGGCGCAGCAAGCTGACACCAGCCAGCCTCCGGTTCACCTGCTGTCTTCAGTGAAGAGAAGAGTGTGAGAATCAGCCGGGCCGAACTCTAGGCACTCTTCGTCGACATAGAAGGCTTGTAGGTCCCCTACCTTCTTGATAGAGGCCAACGCAGTCAGCAGCGCTGCTTTCAGAGTAAGATATTTCAAATCCACTGACGCACGTTGCTCGAATGGGACCCGCTGCAGGCCATGTAGGGTGGCGGCAAGGTCCCGAGAAGGTACAAGGTGTAGTCTCGGGTGGTTAACCTGACGCGCACCTCTAAGGATCCTCACAATCAGTTGGTGCTTCCCCAGGGATGTACCCTCCACTGCATCGTGATATTCTGTGATAGCAGCAACATACACTTTGAGAGTCGAAGGGGCTAAGACCTCAACAGTGTCGCCGAATAGGCCATCCTGGGAGATGGGAGCGTCAATAAAGCAAGCTTTGTCAGTGTTTGCCATCTGTGCCAGGTTTAGCCATAGGGGCTGCTCCCAAATCACGACTGTGGACATCTCCTGACCAAGGGATCACGCTCGCGACCTTCGTCGCCACTTTTTGATGATGGTGAGGTCAGCGGCAAGCTTGCCTCATGAAGGCGTATGAGAGCTCACTTGCTTTGGAAGGCATATGCAGCTGATCTCGCCAGTGGCAGTGCTGTGCGGGCATGCACCGCAACAGCTTGCTATGGCTGGGGGACTGCCGCCAGCCCTTGGCTGCCCCGCTGTCGAGAGTGGTGAGGGGGGACGAGCTCGGGCGCAGCGGTCATTGTCCTGGCGAGATGTCTACTTTACCTGCCAACTTTCCCTTCTGATTCTGCAATAGACATCTCAGACATCTCTTCTGGGGTGCATCGGATGAGATGCTCGCCCCGCACGGAAGGAGGAGCCAGGGAGGAAACAGGAGGGTACGGACCAGGAAGAATCCGATGGGACCCAGAGCCCAGCCATAGCATAGACCCCCTGAGGAGCCCGAAGCAGAGATGAAGAGGATCCGGAGGGCCAAGGCAGGAACAGATGGCGTCGGCAACCGACGCTGAGACGTGGATCTGGAAGTCCACAGTGGAGCCGGAGCATCAGTGGACTGAGGCAGAGCCGGAGGGAGGGAGAAGCCTGACGGAGGGATGAAGTGTAGCCGTAGTGCAGAGGTGGCGGATGGTCGACGACAGACCAAGGGATGATGGAGCCTGGCGGAGCTGGTGGACTGATGGGCCAGGATGGAGCTAGGTGCCATGGTGGAGCTGACGGGTCAGAGGGATGAGGCAGAGTCCGGGACTTTGAGGGTTTCTCGTTTAAACCGTTTCTCCTCTGATTTTCTCAGACCAACTAGCTCTAACTAACTAACTAGCTGGAATTGAAAACAAAACACAGTCCGGGGTGTGACAACATCAAGGGCAAATGACACCACTTTTATTTATAATGCGTTAAATCTCTATTTTAGCTAAATGTGTTCCAAAAACTACTTTTTGACATTTATAGTTTTTAAATAGAAATGTTTAAATTAAACAAAACAAAATAAAAATCAGCTATACCTTTTTCAAACAAACAAATAAATAAATAACTTGGATGGAAACTGTTGATAAGTTTGACTAATGGTTTTCTCCCTAATCCTTTATGCACATTCTTCCCCCAAATCCGCACAGAAATGCTAAAAAACATCCACAGATTCCATGGGCCTTGTTTTTATTTACCCTTGGAGATTTCATGATTGTGAATTCCTACAGTTTAAAAGATTTTGCTAAGTTTTGAACAGGTATTGGGAGATTAATTTATTTTTATTTTGTGTGCTTTATTGGGCACAATGTGATTTCTTGTTGACACTTACAGTAGGGATGCTAAAATGTTGCCAACAATCTCACAAGAGACACGGTAAAAAAGTTTTTTTCTGCCTGGGTTGGGAGTTTTTGCCCCTTTCCTTTTTTAATAAGGAAGGCTGGTTAGAACATAAACCATTAAAAACAACTAAGCTCTTTAACTGCCTAAAGAAAGCCACGAAGTTTTATTAAGAACATATTTTATTCACAGCAGACCAAACACAGCACAGTTTAACCTGATACACATGAAATGTGGTTGATTTTTGCCCTTGTTTGCCTTACAGCAGAGAAGTCGCAACACGCTTTGAAGAGTGTCCCAAACAGAACCCTGAAAGCATTCTCTGAACCCTAGCCTACAGTGGAGACTGTCTCCAAACAACCATTTCAGAACAAGATACTTTTCCTGTCATTTCCAACAATTCCTTCCAGGAATACTTGAAGATAAAGTCCACTCTAAGAAAAAAAGGTATAATGCTAAAGTAAAAGCTACATAAATTGTACAACTTTGTATTTATTTGCCCATTAATGGTAAT
Source organism: Enteromius afrohamiltoni (assembly GCA_034779775.1). Lineage (NCBI taxonomy): Eukaryota > Metazoa > Chordata > Actinopteri > Cypriniformes > Cyprinidae > Enteromius > Enteromius afrohamiltoni. The sequence goes on from JAUYWG010000057.1 coordinate 437,855, forward strand.
ACCCTAATAAAAAAAGTACTGTACTGTATATTTAAATAGATTTAATTCATACCAAGTACAAAATCTATAAACAAAAATAAAATCCTTGTTTAGCTTAAAATGTGTTTTAATGTGACTGATGAAGATTGTATCATCTTTGAATAATGTTGGTCTTTAAATGCAAGATATTTAAGAAGTGTACCTGAAGCAGGCTATACTTGCAAAAGTTCCACATTAGCACTATCAGATATACTTTGGCATATTTTAAGTTGGACTTCTGCACAGCTGTTCAAATATAGCAGTCTTCAAGTATGCCAGTTAAGTACAATAAATTACAGGGGATATTTGCTAAGTACATAAAAATGTAAATGTATTTGTACTTTAACAGTACACATTAGTTTGAAAAGGTTACTACCCCAGTGACAGATATGTGTGTCTTTTTTTCTGAGAGTGATATGGAATGCAGCAAAATGCTGTGCTAGCATAAAGGCTAGAGATACATTACTGATTATTTTGGTTTTATTGTTGTTGATTTGAGTTTTATTAAGACACCAGTTAATCTCCAGCTGTATTTTATTTTGCTTGCTAGGTTTGTGAATGTTTGGATATGTGCAGTTTTGCACCATTTTTTATTATTATTATTATTTTGCCTGTTTGTTTTTATATAACTCACTTATTTTGATTAGTTTATAAGCATGAGAACTAGTAGTGCTGCAAATACACACACACAAACACAAACTGTGTGCGCTGACTTCATGATGCATTTTTTAACTCTTTCTTTAAAAGCTCATTCTACAGGAATCAAGTCAAGTCAAGGCATCAGTAATTATTAGGGGTGGGAATAGATTAATTGTTAGCAGGGGTGTGAATCTTGGTTTGACAATTCAATGCAATAAGATTATTATTATCAACACAATGGCCCAGTTTCACAAACATGGCTTAGTTTAAGCCAGGACTAGGCCTCAATTAAATTTAAGATATTAATGGATCTTTTACAAAATGTTAAGATATGCCAGAGCAAGATATTTTCAGTTGAAGCAGTTCATACATGCATTTTAGTCTGTGACTAGCTTAAGCCTTGTCTGTGAAACCAGTAGAATATCACATTCTCCTTGCACTTGCTACATTTTAAATACATTTTATTTTGTGCAAAATTATTATTTTTTTATCATTATATAAACAGGCTACTCTTTTAAAACTATTACTTATTTTAAAAAGAGCTTTTTGAGTATATGAAAGTTTACATAAGAAATAGTTTAGACTTTTAAAAGTTGAATTTTTCTTTTTTTCCTCTGCTTTATTGCTGCCTGGTTATTACTGATGAGATTACTGTATTACTGATACAGCTTTAACAGGCTGTATTCAGACTAATACACAGATCTCTTTCGATATATTAGATGTTTTGCTCTGCTCTGAAAACATAACTGACGGTGTGCACATTAGTTTTGTATAAAAGCATTTAAAAATGCCAGTGCATTAAACCACAGCCACGATCAACCGCTTCAGGGCGCAGACTGTCAGTGACAAAGTCTGTCAGCGCGCAGGTTTCATGCATCTAATACCAATGCATTCCAAAGGGTATATAAAAAAACATATCTAAAGTAAAATGCGGCGGATGGAAGCACACACTGTCAAGCAACATACATGTTTCTCAGCGCAAATTTTGTGCAATGAAGCCAGGTGTGCCTCGAGCATGCACATGTGTGGGAAAAACATTGATTATGAAATATTCAGAATCGATTTAGAATCACTGAAGAGAGAATAGCTTTGCATCGATTTTTCTTCCACCCCTATTCACCATGGTACTTGTGATTATACTAATTGCAATCAATCTGAATGACTATAGCAATGCACACATACAGAGCGCATGATCTTTGTGATGCCCAGATTTACAAAACAGACCCTCTCACCTCTGTAATAAACACAGGTGTAAGTCCCATCCAAAATGGTACATGAAGATCATTGACGACAGGTAATGAGAATCGAAGCTCACACGTACAGTAGTTTAGAAAACTAGTCCAGTCCGAATAGGGCTACAGTGCAATTCGGCATCCATGCTAAAATATCATGGTGAAACTTTGTGAAAAGATTAACGGCAATATTTTTTTTTCAGCATCACGCATTAAGAGTCTCGCATTAACACAGCCCATTAACGCCAATAATGCCAATAACAGCCCACCACTATTATTTATATAGCGCTTTTTAAAATGGCTTTCAGTATTAAACAGGGAAATAGTGTGTCAAAATAGTGTGCTCCTGTGGTCAGACAAAAGCAGACATTAAAATCTACGCTGTCAGATTTTCCTACCTCCCATTAAAAAATAGGTATTACAAATTAAAAACAACAAATTTTGTGTTTTATTAATGTGCACACTTACCCCTAACACTAAACCTACCCTTACAGTAATGCAGATATAGTAATTATAAGTTATATTTGCGGTTTTGACTATAATGTATACAGCTACTGAAAACCAACAATAAATATTTTTTTCTTCCTATTATTTTTTGTTTTATTAATGTGTACACCTACCTCAACTCTAAACCTACCCTTACAGTAATGAAGATACATGAAATATTATTGTTCAGGGTGAGAAAAAAAGAATGCAAGTAGGGAAAAAAAGCCTGGGTAGGAAAATCTGACGGGTAGGAAAAAATGTCAGACCACCGCCAAACAGTCAGTGGAGGCATAGGCAATAGCAGAGACCTAAACAAAGCAATGGTCAAGTACCAGTAATCAGGGTCCTTAGGGAGAGACAGATATTGTGGGGAATATCCAGGAACAGGCAGAAATCATCAATAAGTAAATCCAAATGATGAAACAGACTGAAAACAGGAACACGAATGAACAACAAAGACCGGGTGACGATAGGCATATAAACAATGAACCGTGAAGACACAAACACATACAGGTATTTATACACAACAAACTAGGTCAATGGGTGGAGCCAACCAAGAAACACCATGACAACTGACCACATGGGCGGAGACATGAATCAAACACCAAGGCAACATACAAGGTAGATGGACACATGAGAGTCCATGAATGAAAACAGATGAAAACACAGTTCGCTTGGTGCTTGAGTGCCATCTAGTGTCCTGTGCTGGCCCATCCAGCTGATCATGACAACTTTGTTGAATGTGGAACAAAATTTCAATCCCTACATTTTGTCTTGACTATATCTCTACACTCAAATCTAACCTTACCCATGAGTTATCCCTGATATCAGATTTAATAATAGATGAAAGACACTAATGTACAAGCACCAAGCACAAATTGCAAGCCTAAACTTCACAAAAACTATAAATCGGTTGTTCAAATCTGGTTGGTTAATCACAGTTTTGTTTCAGGGTCAACACAAATATTTAAAAAGAGCTTGTCTTCATCCCTTCAGGTGATGTGCCACACATATTTCTATGGCACATAGTCTGCCATATGCACTAAAACTTTCCTCCTCATTTTTTTTTCACTTTGTTCAAGATGTAATAGTACCTGCTAGAATATTTGTAATACAGTATAAGGGTATTCTTAAGGCATTATAATAAATGCATAATGCATTATAAATAACTTTATAATATGTTGTATCATCTCATGAATATTCATAATTGTTTTAATATACTTAATATTGCAGAGACGTGGTCAGATATACAAGGCAAAAGGTTGAGGAAGGCAGCAAAAACACAGGATAGAATGCTTGGTAAGGACAGCCTGAGCAAATCAATACTTCACAGTTGTTTGTGTAAATGTGATGGTTAAATAGAGAGTGATAGTGGGTGTGGTGATCAACAGCAGCTGATGGTGATGATTTCTAAATGTGAACAGGTGTGGGTGTGCAGTGCATGATGGGATATTAAGTCCACAGGAAATGAGTCCAAGGGAGGTGGAGTGATCCCTCTAGTGGATCTTGAGACTCATGACAAATATACTCTGTTATAATAGAGTTATAGATGATAAAATAAATGAAAGTCTAATGTTTATCAGTACATTACAGAAAATAATGAACTTTATCACAATATGCAAATTTTTTTGAGAAGGACCTGTATATATATATATATATATATATATAGAGAGAGAGAGAGAGAGAGAGAGAGAGAGAGAGAGAGTCATATTTTAGCTACTTATGTCCCGTTATTGCTGATAGATGCTTACTATAATGGCATCATTATAAATGGCTGTTTAAATGGCTAAAAATACTTTACTAACTACAGTTTCAAAAAACATTTTACAATTACCAAAGCTCATAGTCAGCCTTAAAAGTAAAATAAACGGCTGCCTTTTGTTTGTTTTATTTTATTTTATTTTATCAATTAATTCTCTCTCTCTCTCTCTCTCTCTCTCTCTCTCTCTATCATTGTACATATAAATTGTAATTGAATTATAAAACAGTTTGCAGGTCAGTTTTAGCTTTCCTTTTCTCATATTAAAGATCTAGTGTTAAAACTAGTGGTGAAGTATAAAATTACATAGCTTCAAGAACTGTAAAATATTTAGCTAATTACCACCATCTTCTGAAGAAAAATGGTACTTGAACCTTGATTATTTTTGCTAATTCTGTTTTCCTTATTTAAACCAAACCACATATATTTTTTATAATAAGTCAGATTTGTAAAATGTAAATTGCCATTTAGCAAATAAAAAATAAAAAACTGATAAAAAATACATATATCTTTTTTTGTTATTTCATGGATAAAACAATATGTAAACTTTAATTGAAAGGGTTATATTGCTAGATTTGTGAATTTTAAGAAATTCCATCTGAC
>JAUYWG010000057.1:442691-454721 GCA_034779775.1 Enteromius afrohamiltoni
AATAACAGTAGAGGTATAGAGAAAAATATAATAATTAATTGCTCAGCATTAATCGGTAGAGTGCACTAGTGACAAATGATTAATTGTTAGGAAGTGCGAGAGCCCAGTGGCTTGAGAATTTATCAATAAAAACAAACAGAATGAATAAATAAAACACTACAAAAGGAGCTATGTACCTAGGGGTAGATATTATTTTTTATTTAACAATCAACATTACTGAAAAAAAAAAATAATAATAATTAATTAATTTAAAAAACAAGAACTACTACTGACACACCCTTAGGGGGAATCAACAGAATAAATAAATAAATAAATCTCTCTTTGGTTTGATTGAACAACTCCACAAACAACATCACCAGATTCAATCATTGTTAACCAGATTGAGCTTATTGTATGTCTGCAGAAACTCTAAATGAGAATTAGAGGTTTAGATATCAGAGTTTTTTATTGTTATAAATATATTGTATTTTTATAAAAAACAAACAAACAAAAAAACACATGCACAATGCCACCATAATTTTGGATCAGTGTTTACTTTAATTGGGCTCCTTTTTTTTAATTAGACTTAGATTTATTTACTTCCAAGCAAGTGCAATATTATTTCACAGTAAACATTTGTGCATTGCTGACTCGAAAGATTGTAGTAGCAGATGAGCTTATATTTTTTGCTTAGAACTTTAAAAAGACATCATGTAGTGGTCTTTCTTTTGTTTATTGACTGACATACAACTGATACTAAACTGCAAAATGGAAAACAAATTAAAAGTAATGCTTCAGTTTTTAATATAAAGGGCTTTTATATATGAACACTTATCATATGATCCCCAACAGTACTGGCGATAATTATTCATACTGCAGTGCATGATGGGAGTTTTAACTATGCCACCGCATGAAGGCTGACGAGGAAAAAGTTAAAGGTTATTTTTTATCTGGCCTGGACCCCGATCTGCTCTATCACTTGCCCGATGATGACCCCGATTGGACTTTAGAACAGCTCAAATACTTTGTTTTATTGTGTTGTGGTTCTCACACTCGCGGTAAAGGACAGAGGTATTTCAGCACTGCAACCATCACAGCGAACCCGTGGCTCGGCTCCCGATCGTGAGATGTCACACAAAATGGACACCGATTGCGAGAAGTCACACAAAATGGCCGCCCGCACCAGAGCACAAATGCAGAATGATCACCGCACCAGAGTCTGTGCACAAAATAGCCGCCGCCCTGGAACCCTTGCACCTGTCACCAGCTGTCATGGATGTCACTCCTGGTTGCTGCAAACGTTGTGAGTACTGCTTGTGGGGACAGCAGGGTTTATATTAGGCTCATCGGGCTGATATCATGCATAGCGGACTCACAGGTGGTGTCTGTAAAGGCGGCTGGACTGTGTAACATCACCACCAGTTGATATGGAGTCTGTCCCATTATCCACTGTGTTACCCATGATGGCCATCGCCATAATGAGTGTGTGGGCTGCACACTGTTCCCTAGTTTCCCACTATGACCCAGATCTGCCCTGGCCCAAAACCCTCGAGCATGTCTGCACTTCTGAGCCTGCAGTTGATTCACCATGGCCAGATCCGCCTGAACCCATTGAGGACTCTAATTGGTCGTGGCCTGAGTAATTGGTCATTACACAGAGCCTCTAGAGCCCAGGCCCCTGCCTCCGGTCAGTCCGTTCCAGACCACGGAAGGTCCGCCAGTGGCTGCATTTTCACCCGTGATCTCGACATCGGTTGTGGATTCGCTAAGGGTTCTGCTGGTGGCTGCACAGCCTCCGAGTTGGTCAGTTGGATCTGTTCTGGAGCTCACGCCTGACCACGTACTTGTCAAGGAGGTTAGTTTTGAACTGTCACCCTGCCCTCAGCCGACAATTGAGGCCATTGGATTATTGTCTGATCCTGAAACAGCCCTGGAGGCCTATACTGAACTTTCATCCTGCCTTAAACCGGCTATGGAGACCGACATTGACCTTTTGTTCAGTTCCGAACCTGCCATGCAGGTCGGTCTGGAACTTTTGCCCAGTTCTGAGCCTGTCAAAAAGACCTTTGAACTTTCACCCTGCCAAGAAGGGGCCATGGAGGTCAAAAAACTTTCACTCTGCCCTAAACCTGGCACGAAAGCAGCTGAACTCTTTCACGATGGCAGGTGAGAACTCAGCCGATGAGGCCAACACTAACCTGTTTGTGCTCCTCTATTCAGTTCAGTTTCCCTGTTTCACCCAGGAGGGCATCTTTGCTGTCTAGTCAGCCTAGGAGGGCATCCTCGCTGTCTGGTTGGCCCTGGTAGGCATCTCCAAAGTCAGCTCTGCCCTGGAGGGCATCTCCTCCGTCTACCCTGCCCTGGGCATTCTAAAGCTCCTAAAGTCTGGAGCATCTGGAAGGGTGGCTTTGAGGGGGGGCTATGTAACGATCAGGCTGGATGTGCCAGCTCAGGTCTCTATAGGGCACTCCAGCACTTCATGAACTCTGTGTGTTTTTGTGTCTGTTTTCATGCCTCATTTCAATCCGGCCATCCTATATGTTGTTATAGTTTCTCATTCATGGTTCCGCCCAGCTCATTCATTGTCATGGTTGTTCATTCAGGTCTCCACCCAGTAATCTAATCATTCTGTGTATTTATATCCCCTCATGTCTCTGTAAAGACTGTATTCTGTGTTCTGGATTTCCCGGTATCGACCCTGCTTCCCTTGGACTATCGTTCTCATCCTAATAAAGTCCTAATAGACAGCTTGCATTTAATTCCGAACGCCTCCTCTATTCTCCAGTCATGACACTTATGATGATAATGCATAGCTGATATAAAAAACTGGATGACAAGTATCTTTTTACTGTTAAAGACCATTAGACCATACTTTTTAATCATAGGTTGTACTACTGCATGTTTAAAATGACCAGGGACTACACCTGTGCACAGGCTACTGTTTATCACTGCTGTAACAGAGGGTCCTATAGTAGGGAAAACTTCCTTAAATAATTTAGGAAGAATAGCGTCGCGGTTGGCGTAATTTTGACAAGTAAGACATGATCCTGTGTGGAAAACGCCGGCCAGACAGCTTACTGTCATTCAGCGAAGCGCTCTATGTGTGTGTGAGAAAAAAAAAGTCTGTGTTTGAGTTGAACCAAAAAGAAGTGTCTCTGTGTGAGTTAAAAACATCTGTTGGTGTGAAAGAAAAGACAAAAATAAAGAAATTATGCACTTAGAAACCGCTTAGAACTACATCAACACTAGTAGGCAGGGGGTACTCAGCAGCAGGTCAGGCTGGTGCATGTCTGCACACAATGGGCATGTTACAGGTGTACCAAGCTGACCTGCTGAAAGAGCTGGACGAAGGTGAGCATGTCAGCAGTGAGTATATTAAAGAGCTTAGGAGGACCGCTGACCTCTCGTTGCGTGCCACTAAGGAAACAGCTAGGGCTATTGGCAGAACTATGGCAACATTAGTGGCCGCCGAGAGGCATATTTGGCTGACTCCGTCTGATATGAAGAAAAGAGACAGAGTCTGCCTGATGGACGCCCCGCTTGCGCCAGAGGGTCTGTTCGACGATGCTATAAATACGGTCGTCGAAAGAAACCAAGAGGCTCATAAGCAAGAGGCGGCGTTTCAGCAGTTCCTCCCTCGCCGCTCTCCAGCTTAAGGGGCTGCTGGGTGGGAGCAGTCCCTTCTGAGTACCAGCTCCTCGTAAAGACAGTACAGAGACCTTAGTAGTCCATTTGGCAGTGTGGAAACTACTGCCAAATGTGTCTCGATGGGTCCTGCGTACTGTAGAAAATGGATACAGAATCCTGTTCGGTTGCACTCCACCACAATTCGCGGGCATCAATCATACGATAGTTCGTTCAGAGCAGGCTCTGGTGATGGAACAGCAAGTCGAAACTCTTCTGAGCAAGGAGGCCATCGAGGTGGTTCCTCCTCACGATATCGAGTGCGGGTTCTACAGCCGCTACTTCATAGTTCCAAAGAAGGATGGAGGGCTGAGGCCCATCTTAGATCTCAGGATTTTGAATCGCTCAGTAATGAAGCTGAAGTTCAGAATGTTCACTGTGGCACCGAGGCTAGGAGTCAGAGCGCACTCGACACACGGTGTGGCGGCCTCGAAGGCCCTGCTAGCAGGGGTCTCCATGGCCTATATTTGTGATGCTGCTGGGTGGTCACACATTTGTCCGGTTTTATGGACTCGATCTACAAGCTCCTCTGTTCTCTCGTCCTAGATGTGCACAAATACATACTAGGCAGGGATTTAAAAGTCTGGAGGTGTGGGCATCTCGTTCCCATAGCGTCTCGTCGATGCAGCTTGAGTTCCTGAAAAGGAACATCTCAGATTATGTATATAACCCTGTTCCTTGAAGGAACGAGACGCTGCGTCTCGAAATCACACTTTTGGCATGCCCTGCCGGCACTCCACTTCATGGCCGGAGCTGTCTGGCCGGCGTTTTCCACGCGCTTATATGCTTCCTGGCCAGTGACATCACCCGCCTATGACGTCCCAACTCATCATTGGCTGATTTCACACATGATTCAGAGCCGTCACGCTGAGGGCTTTCCCATAGCGTCTTGTCGACGCAGCGTCTCGTTCCTTCAAGGAACAGGGTTATATACATAACCTGAGACGTTATCTTATCAGCTGCTAACTGCTTACTGAGTCACAAAGAGATATTTTTTATAACCTCGTCTTACATAATTTGTCAATCATTAGCGACAAGCAGGAATTAAAAGGTCTCAGAAAATGCGCAAACGGCTTCAAATCAAGAAATAATACCAGGCCAATTACATAATTAAAGAAATGAGAAATACATTCAGTTTCAATTTAAAAGAACGCATGATCTTATCAAATGCATACCTGACTGAGACACACAACAGAGTGCAGGAGTCCTGGAGACTCAGCTCCATAAACCCCTACATCCATGCGGTGTGGAGGCTTCTGATTACAGAAAAACCTGATGTGCTGTTTTCTCTTTCACCTTATATACCCCAAACCAACACACCCTTAAACACAAAAGGACCATCTGTTGTGATTTCAGTTCTCGTGGCCTTAGGCCCGCACCTGTGTTGAATGCTCAATCTTATTGCTCCAGGGGGAGGTCACAGCCCTTTGTCAGTGACCAATTTTGAGAAGTTTAAATCTTTTTAACGGTGTAAATGACTGCTGAGAAATTTAGACCATCGTACCACTCATCTTTAGACTTTTTAATTGATATCAAATATGATACTGAAAAAACAATATCTTCACACGATATGACACACAATGTATAGTTCTCCCGGAAGACCTTTTTCTTAAGGAACAGCTGTGAATGCAAGAGGTAGTGAGTTGGAAAAGGGAGGGGGGGGGATGGGGCTGTAAATGTAGGCTAGGTTTAGGGGGGGGGGTTGTTTTTGGTCCTGAGGGTCAGAGTTTATTGTCTTTGAAGATCCCACATTAACTTTTTATCGCATGCCATCTGCAGGCGTGCGAGCACTTTTCTCAGTCCAGCTTTTCCGGAAGGATTCAATTTCTTCAAACCTTACACCTGGATCAACCTTTTTTTGGTGATCCTGGATCAACATTACGGTCCAAAAATATAAACTTATCCCAATCCTTACCCTTAAACCTACCCCTACTCAAAATGTATGCCTAAAATCAGCGGGAAATGATAGCTGATTAACAAGGGTGTAGAAGCACCTAACCATGATTATAAGCCAAAACAGATATTTTCAGAAAAGCTATTCCTCAATTCTAATTGGTTGATTAGGATGTTGTTCCAGGATCAACAAGGATGTACTTGGTGAAATCACGCTTACCATAGTGTCATATACAGCAGGAGAAATTGAAGCCCTCGTAGACACCTTATCAATAAATGACTCAAGAAAGCTTTCACAAACAGAAGGGGAATCCTCTATAGGGAAGGTTTGATGGGCATTAAGAGCCGTATCAACAGTCTTAAATAAAAGAAGAGGATTATGACGATTATTTACAATCATATCAGACAAATGCTTCCTTTTACCCTCGTCTGATAACGAAGACAGCAGTGACCTGTAAACTATCTTTCTTCCACTTGCACTTAACTCTATGGCAGTCTCGTCTGGCAGCACATGTCAGATAATTTAACCAAGCCTCAACTTTAGTTTTAGGCTGCCTGAATTTTAACAGAGCCACAATATCCAAAACAGAATTGCAAGAGGAATGAATCCATGAGCTCAGTTCCTCTGTATTGCATACTGCCTTAGGGGCTACACAAAAGGCATTAAAACAGCTAAGAACTAGGCAGCAGTCAAAGAGTTAATAAAACAATAGCTGCGATGCAGATTTAACTTTGATACCAGCAAGAGTAGCCTTAAATAAAATAGGATAATGGTCAGAAAGCACAGGATCACAAATCTCAAGCTGTGAAAGATAAAACAAGATCAAGTGTATGACCCTGCTCCTGAGTAGTTCCAGAAACAGACTGTACTAAATTAAAAGAATCTATAAGATTTAAAAAGTCCCTTGCTATAGGCTTATCAAGACAACACACATTGACATTAAAATCCCCCAGAATGAGGACATGGTCATATCTCGGCATAACCTTCGCTAAAAACTCAGAAAACAAATTTTAAAAGTCCTTGTTGTATTTAGGAGGCCGGTAGACCACCGCACATAACACAGTGTTCGAGCAGCCCAGCTCTACTAAGCTCAATTCAAAACTCATAGGAGAGGAAGAGAGAGATAGCCGCTTACATTTATAATGACTCTTAAAAATAATAGCAATACCTCCTCCTCTGCCCATTTTCCGCGGGGTCCTAAAATAGCAAATTTAATTGATGTTCAAAAAATAAAAGCTGTTTATAATACAGAGAAACAAATGATAAAGCTTGACGTAATGAATATCAGGTCTTTTTCTACTCAATCAGTTTTTGTAAATGATTTGATCAGTGATCATAACCTAGATTTGCTCTGTTTGACAGAAACGTGGCTAAAACCAGATGAAAACATTACTTTAAATTTTTTTGTTGCTACAATTTTTAGCAAAGCAATGATATTTCAGATCATTATCAAGTCTTGTGTAAACTTAATAGATAAACCTGTAAATTATGCACCTTGTTACAAGTATGGTAAAACCATCACCTCTACCACAAAAGACTGCTTTGCAAGGAATCTAAGTTATCTAAATTCCTTAGCATGTCCAATTGCACAGAAGAACTTGATAATGCTACAGAAACCATACGCTCTCTCTCTTCTAGCACTTTAGAAACAGTTTCTCCTTTGCGCTTAAGAAAGGTAAAAGAAAACAGTTTGACTCTGTGGTATAATGAGCACACTCACACCCTAAAGAGAGCAAAATAGACATAAATAGAAAGCATAGAAAATAGAGCATAGCTAAAGGAAAACAAAAATATAAGTGTTTTGGTTAGCGAGAAAATATGATAACCTACAGAAAAGCATACCTGAAAAGCATTAACCTACTGACGGAATTTAGATATGTTCTTGAGATGAAAAAACGCAGTTTTACAGATACTAGAAACATGGCTTTCAAATAAAAGATTGCTATCTAACAGCACACCTAGGTTCCTAACTGATGAAGAAGAATTGACAGAGCAGCCATCAAGTGTTAGACAGTCTTCTAGATTATTACGTGTGGTTTTTATTTCCAATAATTACCTCATCTGCAGTATGAACAAATTTTAATTGTGAGCAATGGGAAAGTCAAATGATATCACACATGCATGCATCGATACTAATAATAATTCCATTATCTCCTCGTCTGTGTCGGAATAATGTCTGAAATATCTTCCCGAATAAAAAGATACAACTAAAGCAGCAAAATATCTTGTGGAAAATATAAAAAAGGCAGAGTAGATATTTCTGTCACTCCATTTACTTGTTTGAAATGTAATCATTTGAAATTATGAATATAATACGAAATGAAACTTAACCTGAAGACAGATCAGACAGCTCTGAGTTCGAATCCTGCTGAAGTTCTATGTCTTCTCCATCCGAGTCACAAGGCTTTACTTCACTCAAGATAATTTCCAAGGCCTGCCGAGTGGTGAGTCTTCTCTGCTTTTTTTTTTTTTTGAAGAGGCTGGCTTATAACTAGTGCAGGTAAGTGCTTGCAGGTGTGTCCAGTTGACAGATTGGTGACTGAGAGCAGGTGCAGTTGACTGCGCTGAGATCTGTGAACTGCTCCAGGCTTAGCTGACTATGAGGAGTGTGACATTATGTCATGTTTTAATATACATATTGTTTGTATTTCGCATGAAAACAGGCAGATTTTGAAAGCTGAGACTATATCAGGGTGCTCCTAATCTAGGATGACTTTATTCTCGTAATATTTCTACTTTATTTTTGTTATATTTTGACTTAAATCTTGTACTATTTTGACTTTAATCTCGTAGTTTTAGAATTTCTTTTTTAAGGTGTCACTAACACGCTGTTCAGAGTTAATTTAACTATTTAGAGAGGGACCAAATGTTCTCTGAATAGAGTTAATTTTACTCTGGGGGGTAAAAAAAAGGATGTACATTTGCTATTACCTGATAATGTCCCTCTATACTTGTAAAGGCATATTAGTATAATAGCTATACTTATGAGCTTGTAAGCTCTCTTTCTTTCTTTCTTTCTTTCTTTCTGTGTATTAGACTTCCCTATATTGGAATCAAATGTTTCCACAAGTATAGAAATACCAGTAAATTTGGACCTTGTGGAGACATTTTATATGGTAATATAATGACAAGACACAGATTATAAAATTAATAATAGAAAAATATACAAAATAGAAACATAGCATAGTATGTACAGATATGTTAGGTGCAAATTTGCAATGTAAATAAGTATGTGTGTTATAAATAACTGTATAAAAGTGTTGTTTGTTTCATGTGTTTAGAGGTAGAGGTAGAGGTAGGGTATAGAAAATTCAGTTTGTACAGTATAAAAACTATTATGATGGAATGTCCATATATGTGAATACACACAGACTCATAGGGACTTATGTCAGTTAAGCTAATAAATCAGATAATACACAAATACAGAGGTGGGCTTAGGTGTAGGGTAATAGAAAATATGGAATGTAGAGTACAAAAAATATGGCACCTATATCCTCACAGAGAATCCTCACAAGTACAGCAGCGTGTATGTGTTTTTAGTGAAAGCCGATTCTAAAGATTTCATCTAGCCTGTCAATTACAGTGATGATTGCCTATTAAAACAAACCTATGACCTAAATATAATTTTATTGTGACTAAAATATGATGACTGATCGACAGATGGAAGCATTGAGCCAAACATCAATGTAATAATGCTCTTGTTATATTGAAAGTGCAACATCCACTACACATCTGAATCAAACAAACATATACATTTTTCTGAATTAACTTACTTTTATACCGTATCTCATACAACACACAACAGCTACGTTCAGGAATAACGTCAAGTATCTGTAATAGGCTATATATAGTTTACGACAGAAAACGACAGAAACTTGCTGTAGCGTCTATGGGAACTGAAAAAAACTTAATTTTAATGATGATTACCGCCACTTCTGAACGTCTTTCAACGCTAGGCATTAAACCCATAAATGAAAATTCAATAAAGCGACACATGTGTCGTTCGCCCCGGCGTTCTCTGCCTACCCTGTTTACAAAACCCCGGGTTGGGGATGATTGACAAACGTTTCAACCAATGGAACGCTCGAGATCCTGCTGAACACGACCCAGAGCTTTCTTTTGGCTGAAAGAGATGTCGATCAAAACGCAGCGCCATTGAGTTTTATTATGCTGCCGCTGCGCCATCACCAGCCAGCCGCTCGGAGCAGTGAATAATATCCGCTGTTTACTTGCCGTTCCCTATCGCCTGTTATTTTTTACATCATCAAGGATATCTTTGTGATTGGTTTGTGTTCCATGGAAAACGTCAAGACAGGACTTTAGGCTGATGTCTGGGTAAGTGCATTATCTGTGTTGGTTATTGTACTTTAATAGAAATGAAAACGTGCTGCTTACCATCCATTGCATTTCAATACATCCCCTCATTCTTCTCATATAAACATATGTATAATAACAAGTATATGCCGTATAATTTGCACTAAGGATGCTGCAGTTGTGATTTTTGTAGCATGCGTTGATTAACACTGCAGACACAATGTGTTGCCTTAACTGTTACTGATATTTTTAGATGTAATAGATATTTAGTTGACTCAGTTATTCTGCTGTGTCGGCATAAACCTGCAGTACGCATCCTTCACTTCAAACCCTCAGATCAAAATTTTTTATTGACGCCTACTTGGTTGATGTTGCTTGAACTGCTTCAACTAGGTAATTTTTTGCATCTTCGAGCAATTAGACACACACACACACATAAACATATTTAATATGCAACATCATGAGCAAGAGTTAGGATGACAGTGTCATACAATCATTTTACACAGCTGACAAATAATCAAATTGTTACTTAAACTTATATTTTAGACACTGCATTGACAGTTACTTTCTTATTTATTAGTCTATTATTGCTCCTCCAACAAAGATATAATAAATAAATTAATGTCTTTGAACTAATCTATTGAGTAAATGGATCCTGGACTTTAAAAGACACTTTTCACCACCTGCTGTCATAACCTCCAAAAAAGACTCCCACCTCTTGGTCAGCGTGTCTGGAGAGCTGCCAGTGACTCATAGGTGTAAGCCTATTCAAATTTTTGTCCAGCTAAATTCTCCGTAGATTGTCCCTCCCTATTGCATCCCGTGCACACATTGTCATTAATCTTCATTACAGTTGTTTATTGGGTAGGTTTTTATGTCTTCGCTTGTGTCCACTCTGGATAGAGAGGTTTTGGGCTAATCACCTGAGCTATTTGACTAATCACTTTGGAACCATAAAGTGGTTTTACTGGCAAATATGTCAACACGGTTTCATAGGGGGATGAAAGCAGTGTTCTTCTTTGAACAACAATATAGATTGTTTAGCTTTGATACTGAGCCTAAAGACTGTTGCTGTCTTAAAAGTTGCAGACAGCGGTTTTGAGCATCATGTTCTCATCTGACTCAGAATGTATTTTCTGCCCAACATGCCCTCTAGATATTTAATTCATTAAGGTCCAAGAAAATGTTCTGGTTCATGTTTGTTAATGCACTGACCAGTGTAAGAACATCAGTTTTTTCTTTGATCTGTGGCTCTTTTTGAACTCAATGGTTCTAGATTTTATGTACAGAAGCATTGGCTTTTATTTTAAATGTATCCTTTGAAGAGCAGTAGCTATAACAAAGTAAACTTACTAAAAACATTCTAACGTTAAAGGCTGCTCAAAATTATGTAATTTATTATAACAATTTAATATGGGGAGCAATTCTAGTTGTAGTTATTGCTGTTAGTATTACTTTTTTTTAACACATTGGCTTTTTATTAGCATTGTGAAGCACATTTAGCATATTCTACATCCCTAATCCTGCCTAATACCTACATTTTACAGCTACCTTACTAATTATTAATAAGCAGTAAATTAGTAGTTTATTATAGGGCTGCACGATAACAGAAAAAAATATTATCATGATTATTATATGATTATTATCTTTGCTGTGAATAAATATAAATATAGCTGTGTAAATAAATAAAATGAAACTGCCTCATTTACATCAACTTGTAACTAACGATCGCACTTCTGCACCTTCCTCACATTGCTCCTAGTAAAGCCGGTTCTGTAATCAGCGGTAAATTCCATCAGGTGCATGATCTTACATTGAGCCGCATTCACTGCGCAGAGCCGTTGATTTTGGGCAGCTCGTCAGAGAATAACGGGTGTTTGTGTGCGTCTGTTTCTGGCACTCTGTCCACGGAGCTCAAGTAGGTGTTCTTGTCTCCGATTAAGATCATCTCTTTGTGCTTGTACACCACCTGATCTGGATATGGACTGAGGAACAGAATAAGAGAGAGACAGACTGATATTAGCTTAGATGCCATTCTTTTTACGATGTAACGAGTACACCGTGTGTTAAGGGGAGTGTTCGCGGTTCCGGCTGATCTAATTAATGCAGCCTAACAATCCTTTAACGGATTTGATTAATAAATGTGTATCAGTGTGTTA
>JAUYWG010000057.1:463530-480719 GCA_034779775.1 Enteromius afrohamiltoni
CGAGTCCATAAAATCGGACAAATGTGTGGGGGGTTGACCACCCAGCAGCATCACAAATATCGGCCATGGAGACCCCTGCTTGCAGGGCCTTCGAGGCTGCCACGCCGCGTGTCGAGTGCGCTCTGACTCCTAGCCTCAGCGGGAGTCCCGAGGACTCACATGACAAGTTGATGGCATCCACTATCCAACGGCTTAAAGTCTGTTTGGTCGCTGGGAGACCCTTCTTGGGGGGACCGAAACAAATGAGCAACTGTTCTGACTTTCTCCAAATGGCAGCTCTGTGGACGTATGCATCCAGTGCTTGCACTGGACACACACAATTAAGCTTCTGCTGACCAGGCTCCCTGAAGGGAGGTGGGTTAAAGGCCTGTAGTACTACTGGCTGAGGTGTGACCATAGGTACCTTGGGGCTGTAACCCGCTCGCGGGTACAGGAAGGCTTTGGCCATGCCCGGTGCAAAGTCGAGATGTTTAGGGGCCACAGAGAGGGCCTGAAGGTTACCTACTCGCCTCAGAGAACACAATGCTAGCCAAAGTGTGATCTTTATCATTAGCAAATCAACCAAATCCCAAGAGGGCACCCGGGACTGTACTGGTGGCCTTATCCGCAGCGTACCGTGCAGGAAGCGTATGACCAGGGGTTCTTTACCAACTGTATGTCCTCCAAGAGAGGAGTGGTAGGCTGATATAGCTGCCACGTAAACCTTCAAGGTGGAGTACTGTACCAACTGGGCAGTTAACTGGATCTTGCTGGCGTTCTTTACATCATGAATTTTAGGACATACAGCTCTCTCGTGGATGGAGCTCTGGATTGGAGAAGGGTGTCTAGCACCTCGGTTGAGAGGCCCGTGGATATGAGTTGCACCCCCTCAGGGGCCACACTCTTAAACTCCACAGCTCCGGACGGGGGTGAACCCCCTGCTTGTGAGAGAAGATCCCTCCTGATCAGTATCTCCCATGGAGAGCCGTCTAGAAGGGATATCAGGTCCGAGAACCAAACTCTGATGAGGATCTGGTGTGCCAGCTTGTACAAGGGGCACAACCGCAGACCTCCTTGGTGGTTGATGCAACAGAGGTGTTGTCGGTGCGCACCAACACATGTTGATCTCTTATGTCTGTGAAGAAGTGTTTGAAATACTGCTAGCATTTCTAGACAGTAGATGTGCCAAATAAGATGGCAATCTCTCCCAGACCTTGGGCTGAGCGACCACTCGTGAACGCTCCGTGACCAGTGAGGGATGCATCTGTCACTAGCGTTATACGGCGATCAGGATCTCCCAGCACTGGGCCCTCTTTCAGTCTTGCAACTGGGGTGAGGATTGAAACTACTCAAGCAGGTGTCATATGAGCCTGTGTCGGTTCTCTGTGGTTCTCTGAACTGGAGAAAGAACACTTTTCTTGACGTTCAGTTTTTTTGAAGAAGAAGTGTTTGAGTGCTCAAAATACTGCCAGCATTTCTAGGCAGTTGATATGTCAGTAAGATGGCAACCACTCCACAAACCTCGGGCTGAGCGACCACTCGTGATCGCTCGGTGACCAATGAGGGATGCATCCCTCGCTAACGATGTGCGGCGAGCAGGATCTCCCAGCACTGGGCCCTGATATAGGAACAAAGGTTTCCTCCACATATTTAAGGCATGTACAGCTCGGCGTGACACATTGATCATGTGAAGGGGATTTCCCCTCAGGGATAGGCCTTTGTTCCTGAGCCACCACTGTAGGGGTCTCATGTACAGCAGGCCAATAGGTATGATGTTGGACGCAGCTGCCATCAGACCCAGCAGCTTTTGAAACTGCTTGACAGTGAGTGACCGGCCTTCTTTTACTCTTGCGACTGCGGTGAGTATCAATTCTACTCGAGCAGGTGTCATATGAATGACGCAAATTGTGGCGGAGTGAAAACTAGATTTTGTATCCATTTAGTACGCCTGTAACACGGATTTCCTCCTTATACTGGGGCGGTAGAGACCGTGGTCTCCTCTGCATTCTCACTGTCGAAATCATACTCTAGATTTAGTACTGTCGCATGGAATTGATGCTAATGGTGTTGAGATCCTGCAGCAAAGTGATGATATCTCAGATCATTATCTAGTCTTGTGTAAACTCCATATAGATAAACCTGTAAATTCTGCACCTCTTTACAAGTATGGTAGAACTATCACTTCTACCACAAAAGTCTTGTCAACGCAGCTCGAGTTCCTGAAAAGGAACTATTTATAATGAATCTTAGCCATCAGTTATAACCAATCAGTATATAGATATCAATAAATATATGTATATTATCACATTGGTTTTTTTTTTATTTCAAAGAGGTACTAGACAAGGATGTCCTTTATCTTCTCTCTTGTTCACTATTTTCATTGAGCTGTTGGCTGCTGCAGTTTGCCAAAATGTAAATGAACAAGGCATATATTTTGGAAATATGGAACATAAATTTGTATGCAGATGATATATTGCTGTATCTTCAAGATCTATCTTTCATTAATGAAAAAGAAATAGTAAAAATGAGATAGATAATATATATTTTTTAAAATAGAAATACGTAAATTGGAAGAAACAAACAAATTTGTATTTTAGGGTCACTTTATTTTAGGGTATCTTAACTAGTTTACCTTATTAGAATTCATATTACAAAAATATTAGCTTTTTATTAGTAGTAATAAAGCACATAATAAGGCCTTATTCTACATGACCCTATTCTAATCCTAACCAATACCTAAACTTAACAACTACTTTACTAACTATTTATAAGCAGCAAATTAGTAACTCATAGCGGAAAAAGTCATAGTTAATAGTGAATAAATGTTCCATAATTTAAGGTGTTATGAATTTTATTTTTTTAAAATACACAATATATACAAAATACACAAAAAAAATTCCAGTTGTACAATTAATTAGAATTGCACACATACACATTATATTGCATTATATACAATGATCAGTGCCCCACACAAGATCACATGTAATACATTTACATAAAAAACAGTTTGAGAGGTCCTTGAATCATGTTCACCATAATAGTTTATCAAAGAAGCCATCTGTTTGAAAGTGCAAGTTAAGTAAGTCAGGTGTACACTGATGAACACTGCACAGGCATACGTTAACCATACTAACTAAAAGAATATATTTAAGGAGATTTAAAACCATTATCGTTTCAACCAAGAATGTTGGTGTTACTGGATTTAATAAAATGCTCTGTTCCTGTTAAACTCAGCTACGTCAAGTGTTTACATTATACAGACCCAAACAAAAGACTTCTGTATGCCTCTGTTTTCTGGAGGTTGTTTGCGCATAATTCATGTTGTCAATTGTCTTGCTGTGTTTTCGATCATTTGTATGTGTGTGCGTGTGTGTTGTTCGCAGGCAACAGTGTAGCTTTGTGTCTTCAGCAGTGAATATCTTGCAGTGTCACTATCAGTCTGTAAATAATGTTCACTTGAATATGCTGAGCTGCCCTCTCTCTGACATATAAAGCGTCTGTGTGTGTGAGTGAATGCTTGCATCCAGCTGAATGCACAGCACCCTCAGGACTGCATCTTCATGAGAACCCCACATGATGAGAGAGATGGACAAATCAAGTATAGAAAAAGAAAGTAGTGCATTCTTTGAAGTAGACAAGACCTAGAGCAAGAAAGACAGGTCATGTGGAGAAAATAAACAGCGTATGGTCTGATACATGCTAAACCACTGTGAGTTAGTTTTGAGTTAGAATTTTTTTAGTTCTTTAATAATTGAATTAGTTAAATTGTTTGTATTTTTTGTCAGTGCTCTTTCATTTAAATTTTGGACTTTATTTTAATTTGGATATTTTTAGGGCTATATTTTATTTTGTTCTGTCAGATAAATCTTAAAAAGTTGTCTTTAAGAAACAGAGTTGGATTCATTTGTTGCTTCTATTACTTTATTTTTATTTATGTATTATTTTTTTTCCCATGTTACTTTAGTAGCACTCCATAACTGGAAAATATAACAATTTAGTGTCATAGTCAAAAATAAAAAAAAAAAAATTAAAAATGACTACAGAATTCAGTTAAAAAAACTTGATTTGAACCATCCAGTATACATGCTTACAAACAGCCCTTGTGTGACTGAAAATGTTTTTTTCTTTCTGTGAGCTGTACAGAGTGTGAGCTTCCTCTAGTTTACATCCAAGCTGTTCTAAAAATACAACAGAACCCTCAATTAAAGATTTCCCTCTGCCTGCTCCACACATTCAATGTCTGGCTGAAGATGATTTCTCTGAACCTCTAGGTTATTTTGGTATATTTTTTGTGAATAAAAGGATATTTAGTATACCAACATTTTTAAAAATGTGATATGTGATGCAAGAGATATGATGTCACTGTCACTATGGCCAGCTGGAGTGCCCATAAACTCCAGCAGAGGGCACTCCACCCCAGACTACTATGTTTGTGCTACTGTCTTTGTTTCTCTGTCTTGGTGTAAGGACTCTAATGCCGAGTTCAGACTGCGCGATTTTGACTCGCCGACAAAAAAACTTGGCGATTCAAAATCATGCCGTTACCTACAGCCAATGAGAGAGCAACATCCAGGGCAGCGGAACCATGGGGGGAGGAGTTACGAATGTATAGAAGGAAATTATCCTCGTGCATAATCTTCTTTTCGTTGCAAATGAGCGCACATACAATTTGTATGGCAAGCTTATTTTCCTTGATATAATTTTTAATAATAATCCCAGAGTCGCGACAAATCATCACTGATCGGTCAGAAGCATGTCTCATCCCCAGCAACTGTCCAGGGTCATGTCTGGCCACCACAGACCCTCACAAGTTAAGTACAAGTCAAGTAATCACTGATCTGAGTGATTTAAGCCGAGTCA
This sequence comes from Enteromius afrohamiltoni, assembly GCA_034779775.1. NCBI lineage: Eukaryota > Metazoa > Chordata > Actinopteri > Cypriniformes > Cyprinidae > Enteromius > Enteromius afrohamiltoni. Next base: position 468,370 of record JAUYWG010000057.1, read on the forward strand.
CTATCACTTTTCATCTGCCAGGTCAAGTCATCGCTGATGGTCACCTCATTGTGGAGATGTTCAACTCTCATCACATCATAGCCGGACTTCCAATGTCATATCACATCTCTGATGACTGTATAGAGCCACTTCACGTCCCATCAGAACAGCCGAAGCTACTCTGTGTCCTGTCTAATTATACAGAGCCACGTCACAACAGATCAGCCAGAGCATCATCACGTATCCCCCATTCAGCCAGATGTTATGTCTGCTCTGATCTGTCAAAGTCACAGAATGTCTGCTCCATTCATTCGGAGCCATTGCACAAGTTGACCACCCCTGCATCACTGCACAAAATGGCTTCCACCCCTGAGTCACTGCATGAAATAGTTGCCGCCCCAGAGCCACTGCACAAGATAGCCACTGCCCCCGATCCACTGCACAAGATGATCACTGACCCTGAGCCGTTACATCAGAACCTTCAGCTTTCGTGGAAGCCAAATCTCTGTTTTCAACCATCACAGATGTCTCCTCAGTGTTCCCAAGCATTATGGGACTGGCATATGAGGAAACCAGGGCTATCTGAGGGCGTCTGAGGCTGGTGTCCAGTTTGGTGGACCCACCGCTAATGTCGATGCGTGCAGCAGGCATTCCCAGGGATGCAGCACAGGCCTTGTCTAGGACTGTCCCCTTATCCTCTGTGCTTCCTGTAATGACAGGTCTGTCCCCAAGTCCTCTACAGAACAAGACTCTGCTCCAGAGATTTTCCCCTGCTCATGAGTCTGCCCCCGAAACTCTGTGTCTGTCCTTGAGTTCACAACTAAGTTCACACCAAAAACCTTGCCTGTTCATGAGGTAGTCCCAGTACTGCTGGAAGTTCCGGGCTTTGATCCCTCAGAGGTTCCACTGGTGGCTGCACTAACCCCAGAGGTGTTGACGGGTGCCGTAGGTTCCTGGGATGTTCCGTTGACTGCACAACCCCCATCACTTTGCTCCATAGATCCTCTGGAGGACATTTGTGATCTCTTGTTTCACCCTGTCATGGCCAATAGAGCCATCATTGGACTCTCATCTTGACCTGCCATGGCTATAAGGGCCACCATGGAACCTTCGTCTAGCCCTGTCACAGCTATGGAAGCTGTTTCTGATTCCTCATCCTGCCCTGTCAAAGCTATGAAAGCCGTTTCTGAGTCCTCGTCCAGCCCGGTCATGTTCACAGGCCATTTTCGAACCCTTGTCTAAACCTGTCACGGCTATGCAAGTCGTTTCTGAGTCCTCATCCTGCCTTGTCTGCCTTGTCACAGCTATGGAAGCCGTTTCTGAGTCCTTGTCCAACCGGGTCATGGCCATGGAGGCCATCATCAAATCCTCGTTCTGCCCTGTCATGGCTATGGAGGCCATTTTTGAACCATTAGACTGTCCTGTCACGGTTTCCGAGGCCGTCTTTAACCTCTCCAGTTTCAGTCCTGTCTACTCAGTCTGGAAATGTCACTGATCCATCTGCTCTGCCTTGGACCCTCTATGAACTCGCAGCTTATACTGTCTTGGCCACAGAAGCCATCGTTAATATCACTGTGCTCTCTGGTTCAGTCCTGCCTGCTCCACCCTAGTGCTCTCCGGCTCTGCCCTGGCTTCCTGCTGTTCCTTGGTTCCACCTGCTCCACCCTGGCGGGGTTTTGGACCATCAGCTCCATCCTGGAGGGTCTGTGCCAATTGCTCCACCCTGGAGGGGTTCGGCCCTGTCCCCACCCCAGCAACCTCGTTTCCCCTCCTCTGCCTAGATAGATAGATAGTAATGTTCATTTAACAAAGATCCATTTACTCTCTATAAAAATTATTTAATTTCTTATTCAATTTGAATTTGAAGTTAGTTTTTCTGCTTATAGTTTAGACTTAATTAAGAAAATGGGTTTGTCCTAAATGAAGGTTAATTTTATTTCTGCTTTTGCACATGTGTTTTATGTGGAGTTACACACTTTACACTTGTCTTCTGTTTTGGGAACATCTTACGTGTCATCTCAAACTGATTGGAGAAAAGGCAAGAGGTGTTATCACCCTGTTATGTAAACTCAGGTGAATAATGTTAATATCTATCAATCTAGGGTATGAGAAAAGCTATCAGTCTATGTCACATTGAACCCCATCCAAAATGCCACAATGTCACATAAAGAAGCTGTCGGGATAGTTTTGGTTTGGAGAACATTGCAGGATGTATGTAAGAAATATAGGAAAAAGTATTTGGATAATTAATTGACATAAACTTATTACTAAGCTATATTAATTATTATCAAGTAGATGTAAACAGTCAGTCAGACAGTGAACATGACATCAAGTAAAAAAACAAGAATATATCATGCAGCCCTGTAGAGATCAGAGATCTCAGAGTTTAACTGTGACTTGATTTATTTGTGAGGGGTTTTGTTTCTAAAAATAGCAGCTAATGCTATTAAGTGTGGGGATATAGAAAGGTTGATTGTGATTAAACCATCCTAGAGTGATTGACATTTTTCTTTTATCATTTTCTGGCTGTTTTGCATAAAGGTCTATAATGCAGGTCAGATTATAAAGCTGTTTATCACTTTATAATATTAATCTGTGTCTCTCCTTCTTTCTCTCAGGATTCTCTTCTGAACACAAAGCAATGTGGAGGAAATAAGGATTGTGCTGTGTTTTAAATACAGGTGAGAGTAAAATACTGCATCAAAAGCGTGGTCAGGGGAGGTATGATGGGCTTTAGGCAGGCTTACATGAAATATACACCCACAAACTTACCGCAAAATTCTGCAGAATTTCACAATGTTCTGCTTTTTTGTTTATTTCCAAAGAGTAGGATGCAACAACAATGTACTGCTGTACATTTAACATTTAACATGTTGTCTTTGACAGAATCAGTTGTTAATTCATATATTTGCACATTTTTATACAAAATGATTGCATGTTACTTATGGTTATGTTTTTATATTGTGTTGAGCTTTCCTTTTTTCTAAAGCCCCATGCACACCAAGAATAACTTTTAAGATAAAAAAAAATTGTTCATCAGCTGGAAAAAAATCGTTCTGAAAGTGATTCCAATGATACTGTTTTTTAGTGCCTTTATCTGCTGATCTTTAATGTTGAGGATGATTTTTTTTAAATGCATTATCTTTATACAGTAAGTATCATCCTTGATGTGGACGTGCCTTTCCATATGAATCATACTATACAAATTGATACAGAATTGCTGCCTCTTAAAAGTTTAATTTTTACGTTTCTTTTTTACGTTTTTACATTTTTTTCATGATATTGGGTTGGCTTAATAGACAGAGAACATTAATATTAAAATAATAATTATATATATATATATATATATATATTTATATATATATATATAGATAGATATATAGATTATGCACATGCACATTTATTCATATCAAGCCCAAAATGTGTTTTAATATCACTGTTGATGAGGATTATATGATCTTTAATATCGGTCTTGTTTCTGAAGTATACTTGCAATAGTACACTTTAGCACAGTAATATATAATTTAGTGTATCTTTAGTTGGACTTCTTTAGCCCTACTTCTGGATCATTAAGGTGCATTAAGCACAAAATAATTGTTCCAATTTAACAGACTTTAAGTATACCAGTTTAGTGTACTTAAAGTAAAATTGCAGGGTATTTTTATTAAGCATATAAATATGCAAATGTTTTGTAGTATACATTACATACAGTAAAAATTATTTCAGAAACATTTACGGATATTTATTTTTTACTGGGGTCCCAATGAAATTTATTGTGTTTAAATCTGTTAATATAATTAACAGTCATATAATTCCACATATTTTCCACAAAACAGGAAAGAAAATTGTGTAAATGCAAAATGTTTGGGTCAGTAAAGATCTATTTTATGTCTTCATTTAGATAGCGAAGAAAACGTGTGCTAGATAGAGTTAAGTGTAGGGTGTGTCTTCTGAAAAGAACATAATACTAAGTGTGTGTTTGACTTGGGAATGTGTGTGCATGAAGTCATATGAACTGCGTTTAACTGTGTTTAAATGGACTGTGTGTCTGCTTTTGACTCTCAAAGATTATGTGCATTTTTGCGAGGTAATTTGGGTTAGCTAAGACATACTGAAGTGATTAGACTGTGTGGAATGTGTGTGTGTGCGTTTTTGATGTATCTGTGAGTCACAGGTTCCATAAGGTATAGCGGTAGAGCTGCTTACTACTGTCCTATGCCTCTTAGGTCTCTCTCTTTCTTCCCAGGATTTTCTTTTTCTTGTCCCTAAAGAGAAAAATACTGGTCAGCGTTTTAAGCCCAGGGCCTGCTGGGTAGTGTCAGTGGGTGACTGCACATCAAAGATGTATGCAGTGAGCATCTCAGCAGGCTTGACACTCCTGCTGCATAATAAAGAGAAGCCAAGGCCTACTCACATTAAACCAGACCTCTATGGCTCCAATAAGTGCTTTCCACTTTGATGCTTGAGCATTATACACTGGAGCAAGATGAAGGGTGAAGCAACATTTTTTTTTGTGGATAGAAAGCGTAAGGATTTCAACAGATCTGGTTCTGTGCTGGTTCAGAGTCATTTCTGTGCTACACATGTCAGCAAAGATGAAGCTCTGCCTAAAAGATCAAGGAAAGCCTAGAGAAAAAAAAAAATAATTGACATTAATGATTATTTTATTACTTTTGAAGGAGCTGACTTGTAACTGAATGATTTGTATTATGTTTGAATTATAGATTAAAAAAAACTAGTTCAGGCAAAACATTTCCATGTTTCCAGGGTCCCCAGAAGTGAACGTCATCATAGATTACAACGGGCTTGATTATAATTCATGGAAAATATAATATTTGCATTACCATCTGCTCAAACTGTGAAAGCAAAAAAAAATTACTTGTTAAATTTACTAATTTAATTATTATGTAAATGCGTCATTACCATCTACAAAAAGTGTCTATTCGATTTTTGAATTGGTTGCATTGTATGTTTTCTGGTATTTGAAAACAGTGAGGACATTTCAATAGAAAGATGTCTGTTTATTGTTTGTTTTAATTTATTTATTTCAATAGTTTACTGTGTCCATTTATTCAGATTATACTGCAAACTCACATCTTAGACAAAACGACAAAACTGTTAAAGAATGTTAAAGATATTTAGATTAAAAACGGACTAATCAAAGCACCCTAAATTATCAAAACTTAAAATCTGTTGCTAATAAAACAAACATCTGCACATTTGAAGTGCAGTGGGTACGAAAAGTATTTAAACCCCTTAAAATGTTTAACTCTTTGTTATATTGCAGCCATTTGCTAAAATCATTCAAGTTCATTTTTTTCCTCACTAATGTACACACAGCACCCCATATTGACAGAAAAACAGATTAGATTAAAGTAGATTAAAAAGAAAAACTGAAATATCACATGGTCCTAAGTCCTTGCTGTTACATTCATATATTTAACCCAGGTGTTGTCCATTTCTTCTGATCATCCTTGAGATGGTTCTACACCTTCATTTGAGTCCAACTGTGTTTATTATACTGATTAGACTTCATTAGGAAAACCACACAACTGTCTATATAAGACCTTACAGCTCACAGTGCATGTCAGAGCAAATGAGAATCATGAGGTCTAAGGAACTGCCTGAAGAGCTCAGAGACAGAATTGTGGCAAGGGTACAGTGGCCTCCATAATCCTTAAATGGAAGACGTTTGAGATGACCAGAACCCTTCCTAGAGCTGGCCGTCTGGCCAAACTGAGCTATCAGGGGAGAAGGTAAAGAAGAGCCCAAAGACCACTGTGGCTGAGCTCCAGAAAGGCATGGGGAGATGGGAGAAAGTTGTAGAAGGGCAGCCATCACTGCAACCTTCCACCAGTCGTGGTTTCATGGCAGAGTGGCCTAACGGAAGCCTCTCCTCAGTGCAAGAAACATAAAAGCCTGCAATGAGTTTGCTAAAAAAACACCTGAAAAACTCCAAGATGTTAAGAAATAAGATTCTCTGGTCTGTTGAGACCAATATAGATTTTTTTGGCCTTAATTCTAGGCAGTATTTGTGGAGAAAACCAGGCACTGGTCATCATCTGTCCAATACTGTTTCCACTGTGGGGGTGTTTTTTAGCTGCATGGATAGGACGACTGGTCGCAATCGAGGAAGAGATGAATGCGGCCATGTACAAGGATATCCTGTCCAATGACCCTAAGCACACAGCTAAAATAAGGAGTAGCTTTACAAAAACTATGTGACTGTTCTTGAATGGCCCAGCCAGAGCCCTGACTTAAACCCAATAGAGCATCTCTGGAGAGACCTTAAAATGAATGTCCACCAACATTTACCATCCAACCTGACAGAACTGGAGAGGATCTGCAAGGAGGAATGGTAGAGGATCCAAATTCAGATGTGAAAAACGTGTTGCATCTTTACCAAAAGACTCATGACCATATTGGGTCAAAAGGGTGCTTCCACTAAATTCTGAGCAAAAGGTTTGAATACTTAGGACCATGTAATATTTTAGTTTTTCTTTTTTATTAAATGTGCAAAAATGTCAACAATTCTGTGTTTTTCTGTCAATATGGGGTGCTGTGTGTAATTTAATGAGGAAAAAAAATTAACTTAAATGACTTTATCAAATTGCTGCAATATAACAAGTGAAAAATTTAAGGGAGTCTGAAGACTATCCATACTTCTTTAAAACAACATGCAGACTATAAATGCTAATAAACACCACATATGTTAACAGTTGGTATGCTAATAAGTGACTAGTTATCACTAAGAATTGTTTCCTGTTTTAAAGTGTTATCAAAAATGATATGAAATAATAATAGTCCTTTCTTGGGAGGTGCATTTAACATTTTGACATTGGACTGCTAGGACAAACCATGTTTTTGAAGAAAAACAGCAAAGTGAGATTTTTGTTGTCCAAATGACGAAACAACTAAATCTTAATAGTAAACATTTCAGTTCAGTAAAAAGAAATCTAAAATGATACAAATATCACATTCGTAAGACCAAGCAAAAAGGATTAATGTTTATCTGTTTGCAAAAGTGTTTCATGGGAGTCAATGTCAGATGAGCGGGTAAGAGGTTTTTTTTTGTTGTTTTTTTTTTCAGCTGGCCGTGGGTTTGACACCAGCATGTGAATGCAACACCCCAAATAAAAATCTCACCCTGCCAACTCATACCTTCCACCATACCCACCTACATGAACGCTCAAAATATCAGACGTTCCTTTAACCCACACAGCCTCGGTCAAGCTGCAGTTTCGTAGTGTGTGCGCGCATAATTATGAACGAAGCCTTTAAATCGAGTGCAGTCTGTCACGTTTTGTACAGTTCATCTCTAAAGAGCCTTTGTGGAGCAGCATTAATACCGTTTAATGGACAGATGAGGATTGGATAGGCCCAGCTGTTCCTGTTTTATTGTTCCCAGTCAGAGCTGTGACACACATTGTGCAGAGCCACTTTTTGTGGTTCTTGTGTTCACACTCCACAGAGAATCCAGCCTTACAAAGTTCCTTTTTTTGGCTTTTGACACTTGTTCACCTTAGGACACACACACACTTACAAATCCCTTCACCGCCAAGTTTGATATCATGATTCAGGTATGAGATACTGTAGCAGTATCTAAGTTATATTTATTAAAATAATATGTGATGAATGTCATTGTATATGTGCAGGTTAAAAAAAATGTGGAATAAGTCTCACAAATGCTGCATTTATTTTATTCTAAAATGCTTAATTTAATATTTTTTAAATAATTATCAGTTTACAATAAGGTTTATTAGTTAACATTACTAAACTACATTAGTTATAGTGATGGGATTTATGGCTCTTTGAGGGGATCCGGATCTTGGCAATCTGTTCCTTTCAAAGAGTGGCTCTTTTGGCTCTTTTCAAATATTTAGTCTAGTTTTAGGAAGCCAGCTTGGGGTCATCTCAGTTTATCCTGGAAATAATCACTGGGAGGAGTGATGAGGTGAGATTTGTAGTCAAATAATATCACACACACCAATATCTGAGTTTAAATTATTATGAAATATTGATTATTTCCTCATTTGTCATGTGTGGACTATATTCCATAGGGTTGCACAACATCCCTCTGCTTAGACAGTGACATCACTATTTTGGATTTACCTGTAGTACAAAGTGTCTGTATGTGTAAAGTTACGTTGACTTATGTTATGCATACAATACCTACTCACAAATAAAATCAAAAACAAAGCCGGCTGCAATAAATTTTTGTGCAAAACAGCTTTTACTACAAACACTTCCACATAAGAACATTATGACACAAGAACATTTTGATAAAAAAAAAATATTTAAAGTTTTAAATATGTACTGTAGATAAAATTGGAATAAATGAAATGGAAATGTATACAGTCCACTATTACTGCTATTACTACTGTAAACTTTGCAAATAGGGCATCAGCCCCTTCAAGTCTTATATGAACAATAACAAAAATGCTGTCTGTGCAAAACAGCTTTTAGTGAAAAATTTTGATAGATAACATAAAATATTTAAAGTATTAGACAAATCTATCAAACTATCAGCTATCATCAAGCTTTTAGGCAGTAGCACCCCTGCGCTGGGTGCCCCATTTTATTTACTAACAATTACAAAGATTAATAAAGAGTGTAATAAATGTACTGTTCATTGTTTGTTCATATTAATTAATGCATTAACTTATGTTGGCAAACGACATCTTGTTATAAAGTGTCACTGAAATAATCTTTTATTTATTAACTGTATAAATGTTTTCAATTTCACTTTTGATTCAATTATTTTGTCTTCACCGAATAAAAGTATTTTCTCAGAATTATTTTTTGGAGGATCTTGTGACAATAGTGGAGTAGTTTTTACATGATTCTGAAGAGACAACAAAAGGTTTAGATGTTCTGACAAAAATTTATTTACATTTCTTTAAAATATTGGTCCTCGTGAATATTTCAGTGATTCACTTAAGATTTCACCTGTTTCATTACTGGATGAATCAACATTTTTAAAAGAATCTCTTGATTAATTCAATGACTCGCTCGTAAAGACTTCACTTGCATCGTTATAAATCAGTGTTTTTTGACATGCATTTAGTGCAGCTCTAATATAGCAATGACTTGAGATGTTTTTATTGGATTGCACATTGGATTTTCTTTACATTATTATTGGCTTCTGGAAGGGTTTAGGATAAATATGCTTAATTATATTGAAAATAATCCAAATGAAAATGATTGTGCTAAAATAGAAACTGTTTAAGCAAAACATATTTTTTGATTGGAAATGTTTATGCAAAATATATTTCACATCTTTTTTTTTACTCAACTTTCAAGTTGACCAAGATGTTCACTTTTTTTGTTTAGCTAACACACTTTATTATCTTGCGATTTTAATTATTTTTTATGTTTCTTGGAAGATGTTTTTTTACAAATGTTTATTAAGTCTATTAGGTAGACAACAATGTTTTTATTCATGCTGCAATGCATGGTGGGAACTCACAAAGTTCTTCAAAAAGAGCTTCAAACATTTCAACAATAGGATATTCTTTGTTCCGATAACTTTGACTAGTTGGGACAACATTTGGTTTAATTTTATTGATCTGACTTTTATTGATCCGGATTTTTGTGCAATTTAAAGAAATAGCATTTTTTTAGTATTTGAGACTTATAGAAGTATTTGTAAACTGGAAAATGTGCAGTTTTTACAGTCTATATTGTCATAAATGTGAGAATATTGCCCCACATTATTCAAAGAGAATACAATCAAACTAAAAATAAATCAAAACATTTTTTAATGGTGTCTAACCACAGCGCCAGTCATGTTAGCTGATCTACAGGCCACTTTTCTCAGATCAGTGGTTGGTGGTGTACATGGGCCGGAGGTGTGGGTGGGGTAATCTACAGTAGTAACTATTTCTGTTTCTAATTTTGAATCAATCAGCTAAGCTGCCATTCAAATATTAATTGGCCTATAGGTATACATGAAGGATTGTGGGAACAAGCTCCATGTGGCATAATCAAACTAGTGGAGCAGTCATATATTTCAGCAAAATCTACAGGTAAAGTGTTTGTGTATAAACTGCAGCAGTTCATTATGCGTCACATATTGTTTTTGTATTATTATATTTGTGCATTTGTGATAATTGTTTTTTATTGAAGTGATATCTCTTACAATAGGACAATCACAAAAAAATGTAAGTTATGTTATGTGTCAGCATTGCCTAGATGGTGTTACATATGTCTACATGTTTGTGCAAGAACAACTGCAGAAACATCAAAACAAAACCCACAGGGTTTGTAAGCATGCAACTTAGATGCACCGACCACATGCACATGCTCTTCGAGGATGGCTAGTTTCCTGAGAATTTCTATTTTGATGTGACTGAACAGTCCTCAGATGTATTTCTGGTAAATGGTCATATACACAACCACTCAAATATTTGGGCTCTTTAAAAAAAAAAAAAAAAAAAAAAATATTTAACTAGACTGTATGTGTTGCAGTAAAAGCAATAATATTATAATAATCTATTACATTTTAACATTATTAAAATTTTCGGCTTTTATATATTTTGAAATATAATGTATTCCTATAATAGCAAAGAAAAAATTTAAATTTTAAAATTGTAAGAATTGCTAATGGCACATTGTAAAATTTGCTACTCATCTCTTTTTCTCATCTCATCTTTTTTTATAAAAAAAAAAAGTTCTTAACATGTTCTTACCAGTTTTGAAAAGTAATGAACATGTTTCATATAACCTTTAGCTTGAAACTAGCTAGTATTGTATAAGTTTGGTCAATGATTTGTCTGTCTCCTCCCCGCTGTGCTGTCTCTGGGTAAGTTTAACGTCAGGACATGCAGCTCTGCTGTGTTTCAGATGAGTGATTCAGATGAGCGAACTTGGGTATCAGTCTGTTTTTTTATGATTACGGTGCCGAATCTACATTTCTATTATGATTGCCTATATGATGCCTGAACCAAAAAAAAAATGCCACAAAACAATGGTGAGAGTGACCATTGTTAAAAATCCAAGATGGTACAGATTGTCTGTTTTTGAGTACAATAAATTTGACTCATATTGGATGCTTGAGTCCACCCTTGTGTGGAAACACCACAAACAGTATGCATCTTATTTAATGTTGTGTAGTACAACCTGTTATAATGTTCTCTTTTGTTGGACAAGAGTATAATTTAACGATTACGTGTGAATATTTCAGTTCATAGCTCAGACATTTAAATGTACCATATTGTCAACCTTGAAATTTCCTGGCTTTTTCAGGATAAATAAGGTCTAGGGGCTATGTAACAACCATATAAGTTTTAAAACGGTCAATCCAAAGTAAACTGCACACAGCCTGCATAATGTAGCTGTAATTTTTCATGAGTCACTGTGCCATGATCCGCTTCTGTAAAAATCGTCCAATACCTTCAGTCATCAACTGAGCACTGCCCACCGTCCATTACACTGCTGAGCAGCAACAACATGTAAACGTGTAAAAAAGTCTAACTTTAACTAGAGATGGGCATTTTTTATCATATTTCCTTTCGAGTAATCCACAGGTTTGAGAAATGAGTACTCAATTAATCGGGGGTGGAGTTTAAGCAAGGGGTGGGGCATTTGCATTACAGTATTGAGTAAACATTTAAAACATTTTTGTTTCAGCAGTATCACAACCGTTGTGGATCAAAAAGTTTTTTTGTTAAAAGTTTGCAAAAATGAAGTTTAATATAACTTCAAACGACTGTTAAGCAGCCCATACCTTAACAAAAATTAGAAGCGAGCATAATTTGGCTGTGTAAATTTCAAATAAAAATAGCCTGAATATTTTTACCACAGCTATAAAACTTAAAGATTAGGTAACATAACTTTCTAAATGATCAAAAAGCTTAATATAAAGCCGGCATAATTTAACTATGCTGCTTATACTTAAAACATAACATAAAACATAAAACAGCCATAGTTTACTATGTTTACCATGGCTAAGAAAATTTAACATAAGGACGACATATTTTTATTTAAAAAGATCATTCAGTCTGCTTGCCCAGATGAAAGCCGAGTACAGAGTCTATTTACAATTAGACCAGCGGTAGAAAAAAAGACGCTCAGCAAGTTGCAGGAACAGTCAGGTAACACTGGACAAGGGTGCTTAGCTTTGCAAATCAAGACTCATTTACTTTACACAACAATAAAGGTGGTTAGCGAAGCCCACGAGTCCATAGTTATTGCCACCCGCATTGGTTTCGACAGACTGTCTTTTAGTGAACAAACGCATTTTTCAATCCTTGCTGTGACCATTTGTCATGATCTGCTGGAAGTGCCAGTCGAACTGTTATGAGGCACTTCCAGCCTCCATGTTATTTGTTGTATTTTTCCACCCCTTGTATGTTCTGTCCCATGTGCTC
>JAUYWG010000057.1:496379-522617 GCA_034779775.1 Enteromius afrohamiltoni
GGCTGCTGAAGTCCCTCTTCAGAACCTCCGACTGCCGCAGCCTGGTGTCGTTCACCCCCGCGTGCAGGACGATCGCGTTGATGCTCTCGCCTTCCTTCAGGATCGCAGGTATCTGTGCAGAAATAGAGAACACGAGCGCAAGGAAAGCAGTGCATGTGGACTTTGCCTTTAGCTGTAGTAGCACGAATGTACCAGACAATGGAGCCTCCGACGATCACAGCGTCGCGTTCCGCCTCACGGAGGGGAGCGAAGCGGTTCTGGATGGAGATCTCGAAGGGTGGGGGTGGAGAGGTCCTTGCCCGAGCCCTGGCTGGTGTCTTCCGCTGCTGCTGCACCCAGGGTCTGTGTCCCGGTGCCGGGGTGAAGGATATCTGTGACAGTCACAGCCCGGGTGCACGGGACCTGTGCAGAGAAGCACACGGAGTAGAGGTGGTCAGTGTTTATATCGCACTGTATACTCACCCGGGAGGATTCCAGCACTGCTTTCCGCTCTCTTATCTCGGCCTGTCTCTCCAGCAGCTCCTGAATCTGCTTGTCCACGGCCTCCGGTTCGAGCTGCAATGAGTGCAGCTCGAACGTGTCCTCACCTGCACTCAAAGGTAGACACAAATTCGTCTTTAAAGCAAGTAACTGTGAGTAAACAATGGTAATGTGTGTAAATAGTGTGTAGACAATGCTAACAAGGTAATAGGCTACCACACTGGTGGTGCTAACGGAGTCAGGAAATGAAAACTAAAATAGTGATAACAGAGCAATCTGGTTGTTTTAATTGTAAAATACGACACTATTGAAAATAGACAATAAGTAATTCACTTAAAGGAGCTCCCGTTTGTCTCGTCTGTCTCGCTGACACGTCACTTCTTATGAATGATACATTTTATGTGCAGCAGCAGTATTTCTTACATGCTTACAGCACGTCTGTGAATGTGTTGGTACTTTTCCACCAAGGCCAAACGCATTAACACTGCCATTACTATTATCTCTCTGAGAGATCACGTGAAAATGAATGTGACCTTCAAAAAAAGAAAAGAAAAAAAAAACTGTGACGTACATTAAAAATCGGTGCCTTTTGAAGATGCAGTTTGTGAAATTTCATCATTTCTGTAAACCAAAAGAATTGTTTAAAGGTGAGGGTCTTTGCTGTCACATACACCAATTTCTAAGAGGAATGTCCAGTCTCAGATTTTATTTTTTCATTTTATTTCAAACGTAGTCCTGTTTCCACACCTTTACGTTTTTGTTTTTTTTATAATTTTTTCTCAGACTACTAAAAGACGAGATGCTGAAATTCTGATGAATTACTGTAGATCTACACAAATTCTAGAAAAACAAATCCGGTGATCTTGGCTGGAATGTAGGGTAGAAATGATGGTGGAGTGTGAAATGCCATTGTGTCGATGCAGTATTGCATCATCCACAGATGTTTGCAGGCGTATTTCTTTCAGGGTTATTGAAAGTGACCATGTCCCTCATGATGATGATTAATCTTTTGGCTTCAGAGCAGTTCTGTCCCAAAATCCCCCCATTATCCCACCCTCCCCAAGCTTCAAAAACTGTGATGTTGCCTTGTTTTAATATACAGATTGATAGTCTGTTTTTATCTCCCCAGTCATTGTTTCAACATGTAAATTAGGAATTGTATGCAAATATGCTGACAACGCTGGGGGCAAAATGTGTTATTAATAAAAAAAAAATTTTAAAAAAGCACAATGCTGGCATGTATTTTATATCATTTGAAAATGCTATGGCAGTGGGGAAGATGCATGGGTGTACTGTATATGATGCAAAGAAGTTTGCAAAAAAAAGTTGATGCAAAAGGGAGCTCCTATCTGTGTCTTCCTGCATGACACCCATGAAATCTCTTAAGATGAACATGCTGACAGAATTGTTGTGTTAAACCTCTTTATTACTCTTTAATTTTTGCTAGGGATGAACAACAGAGAGGTACTGGAACAAGTGGAGCGTGGCTACCGGATGCCGTGTCCCCAGGACTGCCCGAGCTCTCTTCACGAGCTGATGGTTCAGTGCTGGAAGAAAGACGCAGAAGAGCGGCCCACCTTTGAGTACCTGCAGGCCTTCCTTGAGGATTACTTCACTGCAACCGAACCTCAGTATCAGCCCGGAGACAACCTCTAAACCCAGCCTCCTGGACTCACCCTGATCTCATCCTCCCTGGGCCGTCTCAAGTGGCCTTGACTCCCTCCAGACTGGAGGCCTGTACAGCTTCATGAGTTCACCTAAAAGCTCCGGTTACTCCCCTGCGGCTGCACACACCCTAGTCGACTGAAGACTGAACCGATTGCACAGACTTTCAACTCGAGGGGTGTAAACACAAGCGAGCTGGGGAGGCAAACGGGGAAATCGTGGGTAAAGTTTAAAGGGGGAGGACACGGAATGGCTTTTGTTCCGAGTTGTGGCCATAACCATTATACCTGTATTCAGTGTAAATACGAGATGCTTCTTTAAGGTTTATTTTTTAAAGTTTTTTTGTTCTGTTATCCCGGCTCATGTTGCTTTGCCAAGAAGCAGTTTTGTTGAGGAACTCAATGAGATCACATTCTAAATGGAGTAAAACAAATTCAGTGGATTAATAAAACGTCTTTATTATTTTAGTGGTTTTAAAATATTTTAACCTGCAGAGGAAATTGATTTCTCATAGTTTAATTAATTTATTTGTTTTATTTGTTCTACATTGCTTAAGATACTAAATTGAATTGACATCCTCTCCAAATGATTATTTGATTAGATGTTAACTTAATTTAACAGAAAGTTATTTTACACATGTTGTACATTTTTGTGTCTCTAGCCAAATGTTAAAGACTGCCATATAGAGAAAATTGTTTTGTTTTGTTTTGTTTTATTTTGTTTTGTTTTGTTTTGTCCCATGCTTAGGCTGTGCCATGAAACTCTTGCATTCAGTATTGAAAAGGAAGTTACCATGGAATGTTTGAATTCAACGTCCTGTTTTCAAGGGTTTGGAATTTTACACGTATGTTTGCGGATGTACTGCAGCTACTTAGTACATATTTCAGTCTTAGAGGTAATGCAAGGAAGCATTTCAAAAACTGAAAGTGAAATGTTTATACTATCAATTTTCTCTTTTAGGTCAACTGCTGTCATGGAGGAGCAACAGTTTAAAGACAATTTTGCTGAATAAGTCAAAGTTAGCAAAACGTATGTAGGCTATTATCAGAAGAAAAAAAAAGTGAATATAAAATTCAACATTGAGGGAGTACAACAGCATGTCCCTGTGGCAGTACCCTCAAAAAGAATAACTTTGTACTTCTAAAAGGTGTGTTATACTATGTAATATGTAATACGGTACCACTGCTCATTCAGTCTAAGTAATGTACAAAGTTGCCCCCTGAGGATATGCTCTTGAATTTGTTCTTGATATATAGTCTTGACATAATGGTGCCTTGGAAACCAGTTTAAAGCCAGTTTTCACTGATTGGCCAGCAAGTAAGCAAAGCAGATGTGTTTGATTTCAGACAGCCTCAATCAAATCAGATCAGGTTCTATTTGCCCTCCACAACAACTGGTCCCTGTCCTCATGTGACATTTCTTTTTCTTTTATTCTTTTAAAATCTTAAAATGGAGAAAAAAAAAGTTTCAGCATATTTTATAGCATAAATCTATATGGAACTGTTTAGATTGGGTCAAGGGAACACTCCAAAGTAACGTTTCCCTTGTTGGTTTGTATAGTACTCATCAGAACGTCTTTAAAACCCCTCACTTACATTTCATTTGGTTTAAACAGTATTGTATGTATCAGTAATCACCTCAAATTGCCATTCCCATTCTTTTAACATGCCATTTTGTTAACATTTCCCATTTGGAAATAAAAAAGAAATACAGTATTTTACACTCTTACAAGCATTACTCTTTATTATTATCAATTAAATCCCTCAAACGCTAAGGCAGTTTCAAGCTGCATGTTTATTTCTCTGCATATTTTAACAGGTTGCAGCATTCGCACTGTGCCCCTAAGCAAGTGCAGTTTTTGTGTTAAGCATATTTTTGTCATTTCTGGTGTACTGAACTCAGCAGAAAAGTAAAAAAAAAATCATTGTGCACTTATCAGTCTTTTACAATACAGTTTTTTAAGAAAGAAAATTATAAATAGTGGCATTTAATACTGTTGCTCATTGTGTCATTAATAAAAATGCTAAGTGATCCTATGACCAAAATTTTACAGAGCTGCTAGAAAGTTATAATGAGGGAAGCATGTCTGACTGAATCTAGGCTGCATACAAAAGTACTTGTACCCTCAGAATAACAACTCCAAAGAAAAGAGAAAAAAGTGTTAACATAAGCATAGATGTCACTCCACGCTGTGTAGCCCAATCTCACGGCTAATTCGTACAATTTTTGCTAAATTGTACTTATTTTAAATAATACAATTCGTATGAATTTGTATGAATAACCTAACGGTACCTAATCATTGAAAGTACTACATACTACATAGGACTTTTCATTATCATCATTATATAATGAATTAGACCCTCTATCTAGCTAGCTGCTTCTATTAGGGTTTTGCTTAAAGATGTCTAAGCAATATAAATAAGATAGCACAGGAAATTATAAAAAATAGCTGAATAAATTAATGATAACTGACACCGAACATTAATTAATATAAAGAAATGAAACCAAATAAATGCAATAAACAACGCAATCATATCGTCACAGTCCTTTTTGATGCCAATTTCTGCAGATGATGAGGTAATGGGGTGTTTTTTACAGTCTATGGTGGTAGCAGGTCAAACTATGCTATTTCTTTGTCTTATATTTTGCTTTATATATCATATTTGTAACTATACAAAACGTTTCTTAAATTTTAAGAAACGCAAGAAACAAAGAAATCTTGGTGTCGACCGGAGAAGCGGCCAGTCAGGGGCAGTAAAGAGCAGTCAATGCCTATTGGTATCTTTAACAGAAGAAGAGGAATGTCCTCTGCGTTTGTAGAGATTTCAAACATGGGCTCAAGAGTAACACGCTTGTTTAGAAACTTCAATATAGAGAATCGCGCTTACCGAGAAATAGGCAAGACAAAACCTACAGCAGCACCACGATATCCAGCATCAATCAGTGACGTCATTCCACAAGAAGACACGGCGGGTAAGCATTACTGACATTAACGTTAACCTTACATCATGAAGAACTTTCTAGTGAAGGATCATACCTCGTGTCTTTTAGAAGAAATAGCCAGTGACTTGTGAATATGATTTATCACATCGACGAGGGGGAATACAGTTCTTTTCTTTATCTTAACATTTTCATTCAAAATCTATTAATTTGATCATGAACATGCGTATTACACAAACAAATCTAATAAAGGCGTTTGAATAGTCCAGTAACAGAATCTGTGGTATCTGTCCTTTTCCTTTTTATTTATGTCCTTGAATATTGAGACAAAATTCCATTAATAGTAGCTTGTTATGTAATGAAGTTGATCATGCTTTCATAAAACACTCTATCGAAATCAAGACTGTAAGAAAACACTATAAATAAGCGCACTGTATGACGTAATGCAGTTTCATTAGAATTCTTGTCTCTTTATATCGGATGTCTACAAAGCTGTGCCAAAAGCCAGACCCATTAAAAGAGCACGTCCACATACATACTGGACTTTTGGCAAATGAATTGATAAATGAAGCTGCATATTGCACACTTTTTGCATGATCTGACGTTTTGTTTCTATGGCAGAAGGGATTCACCAGAAGAATAATCCACTGCTGTCAATGCTCAAGGACGTTTATGTGGAGTCTAAAGACCCAGTTCCTCAGGTTTGAATTTTTGGATCTTTTGACCTACAGAGCATTTAAGTTCAGCTGCCATTACTGTGGTATCAACAAGAAACAGTAATTCATATATTTATTAAGTTGCCTTTTAATAAATTGCTTCAATTTTCACCAATAGTTGCAAACCAAAATTTCTTAAAATCGATAAAACCAAGGAATACACTTCTGATGTGAAGCAAAAGATTGTTACCTAAAAGAAAATGGCTAAAGCATTTAAAATTTGCCATAACGTCAATAAATAATTTTTATAAAAAAAATTCTCTAACCTATCAGGGATTTTAGGAAATTATCAAATGGAGGTTGCAAAAAGGATTGAATAAAAAGGCGTCCAATAATAGCCAATGTGTATTAGAGAGAAATGCATTCTTTTGCCACATTCTCAGGGGTCCGTTCTTTGTATGTCGCTGTATACATCCGAGATGAATTGACACATCTAAGATGAGATCATCGTGCGATGTGGCTAATTTGGTTCTCCGAGCACACCTGTTGTTGATGTTTAGTTTGGCTGGATTGAGTTGTCTAGGATTATTGCGCGTTCAAGCTCTTTAATAATCAGATCGCTGTATTATATATATATATTCATTATCTGTAGCATGTCAGACACCCAGCCATCGCAATAATGTTCTGCTTTGTTGCTTTTGATATAAAACAGCTCAGCTTTTAAATGAATGTGTTTTTCCTCTTTGTTTAAAGTTTATAGCAAGCTATAAAAGTGAATGAACATCAGAAGGGAAAACAGGCTATAGACTAATTTATAATGAAGTCTCACTGTAATCGGGACAATTATTGATTTACATTGGCTTAAACTAAAGCTATTTCAGCTATATGTCAGGCTATAATATATATGTAATGTTATAATATACATATTGTTTGTATTTCGCTATAAAACTGCCAGATTTTAAAAGAAGAGAATATCTCTGGGTGCTCTTTATTCTTTAAAGATTTAAAAACGCCGTCGTAAATTACAAACTTTAATAAAGACACCAGGAAACACAGCAAATGCTGCAAAAGATAGGAAAGAGGGCTGGTAAAAAGTAGCAAACAAATTAAACGGGTTAGTGCTGCCCATGTTACATATTTTTCCCTTGATATGATATTTTATATATATTTTTATATTTCATATATAATTTTTATATATATATATATATATATATATATATAATATATATGTGGTGGCACCACATTAATCAATCAACCTATTTTCTACTCCGTCCAATCAAAACTACAAGCCGCCTCCTCAAATAAGCTCACTTACTTCCCTATCTCGTTTCGCATTCCCTCTTTCGCCCTGTCTCTCGCCTAGTTTCGCACCTTCCCATCCAGGGGGTCATGAGGGGTTCGAGCCTGACGCCGAGCTCAGCCCTCGCTAGGGTTCAAACTACTAGGGCTTGGAGTCCACCAATCTCCCAGCAAGCCAAACATGCTAAATTTATTATCATAAGGAAGCGCAAACTCGTGAAACGGTTGACACATCTTTGAAGTAACAGCAACTAACTTGTTTTTGCAAAATGCAAATGTGCACTTGACTTTCAATTCATACCATTTAAAAATATAGACTTATAACATTAAAGTATGTCATGCACTGGGGAAAACGAATCTCAAGTGCATTAAACGACACAAGCAGTAGGTCAGCACCTGCAGCAGCCGCCCACGTGCTTTAAACCTCTTTGAAGCGTTTTATGCAAAGTGCTCTTGCCCTTCGGACAGCTTAGGTCATGCATTTTCCCCACTTCAGTTTCCTCTGTGGCCGTTTAGAAATGCTTCTTACTGGGAAATTTGTAGGCCAGATAGAGAAGTGCCTGCGTTTGGTGCTTGGTGGGTGTTCATTTTGTACTCAGAATGTCATAACATATTTAGTAAGGATGATAGAATTATCTAAAATACTTAAACATGGTATCACTAGTTAACGTCATGTCAAATAGAAAATAAAAAAATATTACTGTGATTTAGATATTGATTTAGATTTATCAATTTAAGCTGAACAGTTTTGTCAATCTGAACTGAATTCATGCAGAAAATGACATTAATTAATTATTTTTATGCAGTAGGTCTCTGTGATGTTTAGGTGAAATGCGAAGGGTCTGCATATATGTGATCCGAGTCTTTTTTGCAGTTGATTATAGTCTTGAAATGCCATACTTAATATGCATGTGTGGCTTATTGCCAGACAGATTGCACTGCAATAGGTGCTGTGGAAATCGCACTTGTTCTATTAAATCAGTAGGTTGTGTAAATGGTAAGAAAGATGTTTTTAAACTGATTAAAAATTAGGCTTAGAAACAAACTGTGCCTATGAACAGTGTTGGGGGTAATGTGCATTATGTAATCAGATTATTTATTTCAAGTAAAGTTACACAAATGACTTAAAAAATAAATAAATAAAAATTGCAAGAAATTATTAGTTACTTTTTCAAGGCAGGAATTGTAAGCATTATATATATATTTTCTGTTTATTCAATACATTTCCAGTTTATTCAATAAAGACAATTAACAGCCTTGCTTCCGAGTACTTAGTTAACCCGACACAAAAAGCGGGATCGTTTAAATTCTTTTGCAGTGGGCCGCGGAAACATATGTGTTTGGCTATGTGGGCCTTGAGTTAAAAAAGGTTGGGAACCACTGTTCTAGACTAAATGTGAACAAGCATTTACTCATCTCGGTTGACAGAAACAGATTCAGTATTCCTCAAAATGATTAAAAACGGTGAAATGCAAACCTGCAATTATTAAATGTTAACATAAATATTCTTTACATATTGTATACCGCTGACCATTGATCCAATTCAACCATACTGATAACTAATAATGACATAAAGTTGCAATTTTTGTAGGCAGTATTAACACGTTTCAAACAACTTTAGTAAGTAATGGCAGATACTTTGTTTCCCATTTATTGGCTATACTACTTCATTAACACACATTGTGTGCAATGTGAAAATATAATGGTGACTGTAGTTCAAGACTAAAAAAAAAACAGATTTAGTATTCTTCAAAATGAATAAAAACTGAAAACTCAGAATAGGATGCAAAATTAAATGTTAAATGCATTTACATTTTCTTCAGCCTGAGACGTATTCATTTAACTTTTGGTGTGAAAGGGTGTGTTTTTTAATTTTTATTAATATTAAAGCCTAGCCCAGATAAGAAAAAGTAATGTAATGCATTACTTTCCATGAAACATATCTAAGTAACACAGCTAGGGAGTAAGTCATTATTGTAATGCAGTTTCCCCAACACTATTTGTGGTGTAGAACCTTCTCATGCATGCTATTCTTAATGCAATCCAGAATGGCTTCAAAGCCAGTAAGTTTGTTTATTTCCCTCAGCCTGAGGCTTATTTAATTCACTTTGTAAAAATTTATGAAATGGCTTTTACGTTTGCCAAAAATATGGCAGCTCCGATGAGAAGTAGTAATGCAAAAGTAAAGGAATACTATAAAACTATAAAAACTAAGTATGAACTAATTCTGAATCATAAAATGTTCCTCTGTTCACTGTTTTTACGTACCTTCCAGCTATTTTTGCTGCAGTTTCAAAGAGAAATGTCTGCTGAGTGGTGCTAAAACACAGGTTCAATATTGTGGACCATGGCACATTTTTATTGCGTTGATATAGGTATGTATTGCATTGGCTCAGAATTTAAATATCTGTGGACTGTTGCTAAAAGTTCTATTGTTGGAAACATGCCCTACAACACATCCAATCCTAAACCTACCCGATAATGTTAACAAATGCAGAAATTTGATCGCATTTGTTGATGCAACGTGCCATTTCAAATTACTTTTACGCTGATTTGAACTGTTACATTTAAGCTCCTTGCCTCTTAAGTACATCTCTGTACTCCGTGAGCTATTGGACAAACATACCATCTATGAAAACCCATAGATACGAGGCTGGATATGTGTGATGCTAATGCCATAAGATCAGGTAGATCATTTTGCATGTTTGGTTGTGCAATTTGTGTTTAATTGCAGAGTTTAAAAAGAGATGGTGTGGTTAAAACTCTGTGCTCTGTGTGCTGCAGGTGGAAGAACTTCCAGTGGTTAAGAAGGTCGAGGAGGAGACACAGCGCAGGGCATTGAAGTACAACCTACCGGGCAAAATCAGTGGTTTCTGTGATGTCACTGATGTGCCGAAAGGCAAACTGTCACTTGTGGAAGCTTTAACTGCCCTGAACAATCACAAACGCTTGCCTAAAACTTGGACTCCAGAGAAGCTGGCACAGGAGTACTCTCTGGACCCAAAAGATGCCAAAGCACTGACAGAATTCTTTTTTCCCTTTGAGGTCAAAATCATTCCACCAAAAACAGAGAAGACTAAGCAGATTAAGGATTCTTAGCATATATAAACACTGTCACAAACAGACCGTTTCCGAAACATGCACAGTATCTAAATACATGTGGTTTGACATTTTCCCTGTGTGTTAGTGTTATTTGTTTATGAAGGGCCTGTCATAATTATTTATATATCCCAACATGTACTGTATAACGTGAAATGCTTCATTATGTTTATGTGAACAGTTTGCATCTATTTTCACTGACAATAAATCAGTTGCCCCTGCATTGGTCATATTAATCAAGTGTTCTCAACATAACATTGTTTATACAATTGTTAGCCTGGGGCTCGTTCTTCATATCTTGTTCTTGAACCTGTTTCATGTTAACAGGATTTAGGCTGTGGTCCTGACGGGATATGATTGGTTGAGATGAAGAGCACAACTGACAAAGACTGAGTATCCATATATAAGTGTATAAAATAATTCCGATGATTCACACAGTATATATATAAATATTTATAAAAATATATACTTTTATTTATGTTTATATTCTATATCTAAAAAGAATCTAAAACTACGAGATTAAAGTCATAATATTTTGAGAATAAAATCTTTAAAGAATAAAGAGCACCTCTTGCAGATATCCTCTGCTTTTAAAATTTTATAGCAAAATACAGACAATAGCTGAAATGGCTTTAGTTTAAGCGGCAATGTAAATCAATAATTTTCCTGATTATAGAGACTATTAATTAGTCTATAGCCTGTTACCATGACTTCTAATGTTCCTGCACTTTTATATCTTGCTATACTAGATTTCTTTACCAAAAAAAAAAGATTTAATTTCATGCACTCATGGGGGCCCCCTGGTGGCCTTGGGGCCCTAAGCAGCCGCTTAGTTCGCTTATGCCTTGGGCTGGTGTTCTGCTTGGATGTCTCAATTCAACTCGGATGTTTTAAGCAACGTACGAAGAACGAGCCCCTGGACCAAAAAAACAATTATTTGGTTAAATTATTTTGATATTAAGATTAACAACATTAAATTTTACAAATGCTTTCCATTGGTATGGATTTGTTAGGACAGGGCAATATTTGACTGAGATCAAACTATTAGAAAATCTGAAATCTGAGTTTTGATATATTTGCGGTAGGTAATTTACAAAATAGGATTACAGAACATGATCTTTACTTATCCTAATTATTTTTTTAGCATAAATTAAAAAATATTTTGTTATACAAATATACAGTACCTGGGTGTTTTTGATTGGTCTTCCCAACAAATACACAACGTTGTAACAACATGGCTAAAAGGTTGTTAGCTTTACTTTGTGTTCTAAGATTGTTACAAAGTTGTGTAGGTTGTGTTAGCCGCCTTATTACTCGACTTTTGGACACGACTGTCATTATTCACCCCCTAGTGGCAGTCGCACAGAATTTTTATTTTGGTCTACGCGTCACCATTGTTTTGGTTATCAGTTCTTGTGTATTTCAAGCCCTTGTTTTTTGAGTTCAAGTTATCTGGTGTTGACGTTACGTGTGTCTGTGTTAAATTGGTTTTGTTGTCGTCGCTGCCTCGTTAGCTTTTTTGTTTTGTTAAATCGAGTTCTGTCTAAATAAGCATTTCAAAGTTCCTCGTCCTCTGCTCTCTGCCAGGCTGAGAATCGCAGCTGCACACATCACCACAATGGACCACTGACGACACATAGTAAATTATTATTCTAAGAAAACAATTGCTGTTTTTCAATTTTTCAGATTACAAAGGTTGTAGTACATTCCTTATGGCCAGACTGACTTACTGCAGGTGAAAATTTGTCAATACTACCCTTACTGTACACACAGTAAAATATAATTCTTAAACAATGAATTACTGTACTTCACCAAAATCATTTTTTCAGATTCCAAATTTTGTAGTACATTCCTTATGGCCAGACTGACTTACTACAGGTGAAAGTTTGCCAATACCACCCTTACTGTACATACAGTAAAATATAATTCTTAAAAAAATAATTAGTGTACTTCACCAAACAAGACAAACATGATCCATAAACGCACATGCAACTTCATCGACTGACAGAGATTCAAGACATGGGGCATGGATTTATAAAAAGACTAATGAAGGACAAAACACGGGACACCTGGTAGACACGGCTAGCGGGGGATCAAACACTAATGAGCAGGGCGGGGTTACAAATGATCAGAGCTCATGGGGGAACAGAATGAAAAATAAACAGAAAAGCACATGGAATAGATCAACATAAACACAGACACATGACGATGTGACAGAGCCCCTCCACTAGGAGCGGCTTCCAGACGCTAGAGCAATATAACACGTCTTTTAGGGGGGCGACAGAGATGGAGGAGACACCCACCAGGGTGGAGCAGAAGGCGGAGCAGCCCATCTGGGCATACCAGGCAACAAGGATGCCCTCCTAGGCCGAACAGTCAGCGAAGACGCCCTCCAGGCCGGAACGGATGGTGGAGAAAAAAAAATATTTTGGTGAAGTACAGTAATTGATTTTTTAAGAATTATATTTTACTATATGTACAGTAAGGGTGGTATTGGCAAACTTTCACCTGTAGTAAGTCAGTTAGCCAACTATGAGTGTACTACAGCCTTTAGAATCTGAAAAAAATAATTTTGGTGAAGTACAGTAATTGTTTTATAATAACAATAATTTACTGTATGTACAGTACGGGTGGTATTGGCAAACTTTCACCTGTAGTAAGTCAGTCTGGCCACTATGAGTGTACTACAGCCTTATGAACATAAAAAAACCCTGCTGGTGAAATACAGTAATTGTTTTCTAAAAATAATTATATATTGTGTGGCTGTGTAATGAGTATACTAGTCTTTGGAACAAAAAATAAAATGTGAAAAATCTGGGAAATGTTTATTTTTTAATGTTAAAATATGTTTACTGTACGTACTGTAAGGCAAACAATGGCAAAAGTTCACCTTTAGTAAGTCAGCCTTCTATAACCTTTGGAACTTTTTGAATCCTTTTGATAAATTACAGTTTTGTTTAGTTTTTTTTTTTTTTTCTTTCTAGGATTATTATGTACTGTACAGTAAAAAAGATATTTACAAAATTTCAGATGTAGGAAATGCACTACAGTTTTGAGTATGTAACAATAGTATTGGTAGAATATTTTATTATAAAGTATTTGTGTACTGTATATACAGTAAAAGATGCATTGGCAAGATTTCACTCATAGTAATTTAGTAGTGTAACTAGGAATGTACTACAGTCTATAAACAACTATTTAGGTACTTACAGTGTACTGTACATATATGAAATGATGTATTTGATATTGTCACCTATAATACAAGATTTACAGTTTGATTTACAGTTTTATTTTATAAGGTACAAGTCCCTTTAATTAAAATACGTTGGACGTTTTAAATCCAGACTGTGTAATTTCAGACGCTCCCTTACTCATCAAACGCCGACACAGTGCATCAAAGCCTTCTTTGGCTTAAATTTGATGCTTAGGCAGTTTTGAAAAAAAAACATTTTCTGCTCTGCACTGTCTGCTCATGTTAGACATGTGTCATGTACTGTTGTTTGGACAAAATATAATTTATGCACTCTATATTAACGTGTGGTTTTTAAGGTATGTTTTGGTAGTGTAATTATATATGCAATGTTTGAATAAAGTTGGATTATATGAACTTGTATGGCCTCTTTAATGTTTCATTGCAAATTTTACGTTAAAAAGAAGAGTTAATTATTAACATTTTAAAAAGCATTATTTTAAAGTATATTGTGTGTCGTTAAGTATTATATTATTTATTATATATGTTGCAAGATTCAGAAAACATTATGCATATTTAAAAAGGCATCACCATAAAGTGAAATTACAGTATACAGTAACTACATTAGTAAAAAAAAAAAAAAAATATATATATATATATATATATATATATATATATATATACATGATAAAAATACTTTGAAAGTTTTATGGTATTGGGAAAATAAATATATTTTATTACAGTATTTCTGAATTGCTAAAAAACATTTTTTTAATGTTTCTTTCACTTTCTCAAAACCTTAAACACAAATCACCAAACTTAAGCTACACTGTCAAAACCTTTGACTTGTCTTGCTATATCAAACAATTAATTCAGAACTATGTTATCTTTACCCAAAACCAAACACTGTTTTCAGATAACACACATCCAGCTAATGCATAAATACTACACAGCAGTGATTACACACTACACAGATAAATGCAAAACACAGCACTCAGGGCAGAGCAGGGGAAAAAATGTATTTATTATGAAGTGTTTGCTCAATCCTGCACACATATAAATGTAGTCACAAACAAAAAATGCAGCACATAGATAGAAATCAATGTCTTGGAATCAACGTCACAGGCAATCCTGTCCCTTGCAAAACAACGGGGACAGAATCCTTTAGCATACTGAATCCAACCTTGAATCGCTTCCACTCCAATGTCGTCACATGCTGCATCCATTGACTGAATGAGATTTTCCTGTGCGTAAGGATTTCTGTCATAGACCATCCAACTTTCTTCAATGATATCAAGGAAGGGTGAGTATGGTGGGAGGCACACATTTATAAAACGTGGGTTATTATTCTAGGACCACGGTGAAAGTTCACATTGTCCCAGATTACCACATACATGGGATGCTCTGCCTGCTCATCACCTCTCTCTTTACGTCTCAGTAAAGCTTCCTTTAGAGCATACAGAAATGTTATAAAATGGGCAGTGTTGTAAGGCCCTAAAGTCACATGGCGGTGAATAACCCCCCGTAGCTGCTGATGGCAGCACATGGTCACGTTGCCACCACGCTGCCCTGGCAACTCTACAATGGCACGTTGACCAATAATGTTGGGCCTCTCCGTCTTCTCTTGGTGAGATTGAAGCCAGTTTCATCCAAGAAGATGCACTCATGAGGCCTCTTCATGGAATCCATGAAACAATCTCTATAGAAAAGAACAAAAATGTATTTTTGAAGTAACGTAAATGACATAGCATTCCAGGGTTCATGCCTCTATATACATGTGCTGCATTACATTCAACACAGTAAAGATGTACAGTAACTCAATAGTGCTGTCTAATCTCTGGACATGATTACTTACTTGTACATATTGATACCGTAGCTCTTTTACCCTTTCAGAATTTCTCTCAAATGGTACTCTGTAGGCTTGTTTGAGACTTATCAGGTTGCGTTTCAGGACACGGTCAGTTGTGGAGAGACTCACACTGTTGATTCTTTCAAAGTGTTTTTGAAGGACCATATTGACAATAATGGTCTCCTGCTGTTGTGAGAACATACCCCACCTTCTACCGGCATGTGGCAGTCTTTCAATTCTAGCAAATAAAACCTCCTGTTAGAATTGTACAGACAGGCCTAATGCATTGATGTGTCACCAAATATGTACAATACATAAAATACTATTATTTTTAGTACTACTATTAGTTTTACTGTAATACTGCTAGAAAAGGGCCAATTTTTAGAGATATGTTATGTAATTTACTGAGACGTTCCACAACTGTACATAATGTACTGTAAGTTTGAGGGACCACAAATGATATTACACTTATCTGTTCTCTTCTCTGAATGTCCTGACAATGGAGGCCACAAAGAACCTGCTTATATTTGGTTGAACACGTAGTCCTGCTTCCCTCATACTCATTCCATGAACCAGAATATGGTGTATGATTGTTGCTTTCATTTTATTGGAAATGATGGCTCTTCTTCTTCATCCTCCTCTGTCTCTTCCTCCTCCTCTGTCTCTTCCTCCTCCTCCGTCTGCTCTGTCTCTTCCTCCTCCTCCTCTGTTTCCTCTTCTGTCTCTTCCTCCTCCTCCTCTTCTGTTTCCTCTTCTGTCTCTTCCTCCTCCTCCACCTCTGTTTCTTCTTCTGTCTCTTCCTCCTCCTCCTCCTCCTCCTCCTCCTCGTCCACTTCCACTTCCTCCTTCTCTACTGCCCTCCATTGTGTAAATCACACATGCCTTTTAAATTTCACATGGCTTTATATCCTGAATATTGATTAGGTGCAACACATTACTGATTTGAAACAGGTTTGTTAAATTTTGAGTGCTTGTGTGTTACAGATGACAACAGTGTGTTGCTTGTGTCTCACTTTTGGGGCTGTGTTGTGGTATTCTGAGTTGAAGTGCACCACAATGCTACATGTGCCTTGTCAATGACGATGTGTTTACAGGTTTGCACAAAGACTGATTCCGATTTGCTAGTTGTGTCTATGAGAGCTGTTTAAAGTTCTGCAAACTGTGTGATTCAATCAATAAAGTGGTTTGTGCACAATAAAGTGGTTTGTGCACAATAAAGTGGTTTGTGCACTTTTTTGTGCAACTTTGGTTTTGCAAATGGATTTTAGTGTTTTAGCAATTCAGAAATACTGTAAGAAATTCACCACAGAATAAAATAAATCAATAAACAAGTGGAAGCTAGAAAATGTATTTGTAATCTTCTATGTATTTGTAATGGTCGTCTCGCAGTTGCTGAATATCACATAACAACGTTGCTACAACCCTTAAACGTCTTACAATGCAACATTGCTACAATGTCGCCAGGACGTAGACAGCAACCTGTCGAGGCAACAATGTGTTTTTTGGGATGTTTCCACGGCATAACACGCTTGAACCAGCAGATGTCCTCGGTGTGCGTAGTTCGAGTGAACCATTGGGTTCAGTTCATTGGAATTTTTTTAGAAGACTTCATTTTTAATTTTTACTATACAAAAACTTTAACGTTCCCTTCTGTTGTTTATTTCATAGTGTTTTATATACCTTCTATACAGTCACTGCTAACCGCAGAACTACAACAGTCACCAGATTCGTTCCCTTCCCGCAACGAAACGCAGCTGAATTGACCTCGATGATTGGCCACAGTAAAAGCTGCCACTGGCGACTCATGCATTTTCATTGGTTAACGGTGTGTAAATCAAATCCGGCACTGAAATGTAATTGGTTGACCGAGTGACGCGGTGCTCGGTGAATACGGACCACACGAGCGACACGGTGTGTTTGGGATGCATTTGAGAAATGAGAAGCGGGTACAAAATGTATCATGCATTCTTCTCCGTTTAAAAACAGCGTTTGCAATCGATAGAACAGCTACGTGTTAAGTCGTTTTAGCTCAGTTTTTTTCATCCTAATTTTTACGAGGTTAAACATCTGTTTGACCTGTTTTAAGATTGATTCACATGCCCAAAACGGGCAAAACGCTGATGTTTTTGTAAATGTTTTATACACGTTTAGTGTTTTTCGACCGAAGCCGTGTCAGCCTGGTTTTATTCCTTTACTCGAAAAAATGGATCTCACGAATGGACGCATATTTTCGTGGAAATGTGGGATGTCGGAGCTTCAAACATCTGGATGAGAAGGATGTGTATCTTAATCTAAGCGTATAATGATGTGACTGTTGCCGCATCATATATTAAAAAAAGGAGAATCAAGGTAAAACACCAACTTATTGAATTATTGTGTTTAAAAACAATATACAAGATAATTGTCATTGTGTTGTTCTCTACACTTTCCTCCATTTTAAATCAGTTGATCCACTTTCAAGGTGAATCTTACAGATCTGTTCTGTTTTGTGTGATATTTATGAAAATTAAACATTTCTTTATGAAACTATTGCAGGGAAGATTTTCATAAATAAAATATCAGTTCAACAAAAATCAATTCGTAAGATTTTATTATAGCTTATATCTATTTTTACCCCCTTGTTATTTTACCTGTTTATCTGAGATTAAAGTCTTTGGTTCATAATTATCTGGAATTCAATGAGCTTTATATTTTAGTACCATCTTCTAGCTTTGGCATTTTCTATATGATTCTAGAAATAGAGGAATTTTCTAGATTCCAAGCATCAACAGACTACTGTTGAGGCCTCTTGAAGTGATTGTGGTTCTGAATGGAATGGAAACATTCTCCAAGCATAGATGAAGAGACACTTAATCATTTTATTCCTGTTGCTAGGATCCACAACTATTCAGTATACGACAGTATGAGGTTGTCTTTGCTGTCACTATGGTTTCGGCTTATACTGTACCACTGATAGTCTCTAGTGTACTTCAGTTTGATTTAATTTCAGTTCAAAACATCTACTCTTTTGAGTGATAAGCCCAATTGGGGGGCATTTGGTAAAACCATAATTGTTTTGAGGTTATAGTGATTTTTTTTTGTTCCCATGAGGATAACAGCCATGCAATTATGTTTTTTTTTTTTACAACATATGTGTGCGAAGATAACTATGTGTCAGTACGCTTGGGTGCTTGCATGTGAGTGGGTGAGCCTCTTTAGCATTAAAGTGTCGATAAACACCATTGGCTTTTTCTCTCATTGTTTTGCCTAGGTGCGTTTAGGCAAAGCGGCATATTAGAAAACATTTAGACCATGCTTTTGTAGAGGAGCCTTTTAACAGTTTCCAAGACAATGTACTTTCTTTCTCCTGTAGTTACAATGTACATTTTAAGCGAGGGCTATTCATCTCCAATATCAACTGGGCCGGATAATAAAAAGCAAGCCCAGACACTTTTTTTTAGCCTGCTACATTTTTAATATAATATTTTAGTTTTAGTATGCTATAACTAATTTGGTATTGAATGAACCGTGTTTTATGTATTTTATATAAATGTTACTTGGTAACTGCAATCAACTACACATGGCAAAAAATGTTTATTCTGATCATTAATAATTTTTACTCTTCATTCTGATCATTAATACCTTTCATTTTGACTTTTATTTACTGCTGTGACTATCGTGCCCTAATTATTAATTATTGCATAATTATTTATTAGGCTGAAATACTAGTTTTATCATTTCATTAAACCTTTATCTGAGTGTTTTGTGGAAACTTGCCTGTTTAAATAATACATTTTTGGGATTTTATACAGTTTGAGATATTACCACAGACATTTGTGTTGTTTCATATTAGAATTCTTCTAACTTTTCCAGAGTTAGCAACTATTTTTCCTAAACAACATGTTATAGGATAATATTGTGTTTATAATTAAAATGCTTGCAAACTGCTTTATTCTCTCATTCTGCATAACAAGGGTGAAAGAAACAAATAATTTTTTTTGTTTAGCGTAATACTTAAACATTTTGCCAAGTAAATACATGAACAAAGAGAAAACAATTAAACAGTACATACTGGCCATTATAAAATAATTTTTATAACATAAGAATAAGCCAACAAGGTAAATCTTACAATTTTAATTTATTGGACTAAGACAGTAGTCTTCTAGTTGTACACGGTACAGAACCATACAGCAAAAAAGTATATTTTTTATTATTAATGAAAGAGTAAAATTTTAAAATTAATAATTATTTTTGTAGGTGAACCATAATCAGTACTGTTTAGTGTTTCTGATTGAGAGACCGTATCACCTGCAGGAAGAAGCTTCCTGTAGCTTCCTGTCCTGCATGGTGCTGTTCCCGAATCAGGTTGATATTTCCCATCAGGATGCTCTCAATGGTGCAGGAGTAAAAGTTCCTGAGCATCTTGGACGGCAGTCTGAAGTCTCTCAAGCGTCTGAGGTGGTTTATGTGAAAGGACCATGACAGGTCGTGCGTGATGTGAACACCGAGGTATTTGAAACTGTTCACCGTCTCCACTCTTTTGTTTTGCTGACATTTAGAAGGATGTTGTTCCTCTGGCACCAGTTCTCCAGGTACCTAATTTCCTTCAGGTAGCCGTCTCGTTGTCATCAGAGATCGACGGTGGTGGAGTGGCCAGACAGTAATACGTGTACAAAGAGTACAGCAGGGGGCTCAGAACACAACCCTGGGGGGCTCCTGTGCTGAGAGTAAGGGAGACTGAGACATCCACCCATCTTTACTGCCTGTGGTCTGCCAATTAGGAAATTAGAGATCCACTGGCACAGAGATGAGTCCCAGGTGCTCCAGCTTGGTGGTGCGTGTGGAGAGAATTATGGTATTAAATGCTGAGCTGTAGTCGATAAAAAGCATTTTAATATAATTCCCCCTACTAGTGTCCATGTGAGTGAGTGATGTGTGGAGGAGGTGAGAGATGGCATCATCAGTAGAATGGTTTTGATGGTAAGCGAACTGTAGTGGGTCAAGTGTGTCTGGTAGAGAAGAAATTATGAAGTCCTTGAACAGCCGCTCAAAGCACTTCAACACTACTGAGGTGAGGGCTACAGGGCGGTAGTCATTGAGGGAAGCAGGATAAGGTTTCTTTGGGACAGGAACAATGATGGGCTCTTTGAAGCATGTGGGGATCACCGACTGGGATAAAGAGAGGTTGAATATCTGCTAGCTGGTCTGCGCAGGCTCTGAGAATACGACCTGAGATGCCGTCTGGTCCTGCTGCTTTCCTGGTGTTCACTCTCTTATAGGCTCTCCTCACGTAATGCTTGGAGATGATGAACGCGTTTCCGGTGCTGGCAGTGTGTTCCTGTCTGCAGCTGTTAGTGCCGCTAGCATCTTTAGCTGCAGCCTCGAAGCGAGTATATAAAGTGTTTAGCTCTTCTGCCAGAGACAAATCCGTGTTTCCTCCCGTAGCACTCCTTTGCCTCTTTCACCGCTTTCCGCATGTTATATGATGCAGCCTTGTACGGGTTCATGTACCCCAACACAAGTCCCACATTGTAGGCAGTGGTGCGAGATCTCAGAGCATTGTGGATGGTTTTATCCACCCACGGCTTCTGGTTGGGAAACGTTCTAATTTCATTTTCTGCATGGTATCATCCGCTAGTTTCCAGATTAATCCCACAATTGCGTCCGTAAACACGTTGACGTCATCAGGGCTGTTCCAGAACATGTCCCAGTCTGCGTCATCAAGTGCGTCCTGTAGCGCGGCCACCAATTGGTCTGTCCAGCGCGTGACCTCCCTCTGAACCGGAACTTCCTGTTTCAGCCTTTTGTTTGTATTTTTCCCAAATGAGATTGTGCCTTGTAACCGTCCTTGACAGTGTTAGCACTGTGTTCCAGTGCCCTATCTCCCCTGGTGGGGCAGGTGATGTGCTGATAAATGTTCGGTGCTGCACGTTTGAGGTTCGCACTATTATGGCACTTTTCCACTGCATAGTACGGTACGGTACGGTTCAGTACAGCTCACTTTTGGGGGGGTTTCCACTGGGAACAGTACCTGGTACCTGGTCCTTTTTTAGTACCACCTCAGTCGAGGTTCCAAGCGAGCCGTACAGTTACCAAAACGTGACGTGTAAACTCTGCTGGTCACTGATTTGCCGTATAAAATCGTCATTACTGCGTCACTGAACTTGCCACACGAGACACAACAGACGCACTAGATTTGAATCAGCACAGCCAGAGAAGGATCGGACGCAACTGTTTTGTTTGAAGAAACGCAACTTTTTGTATCAACCAAAAATGGCTGTTTCGTGGTCTATTGAGGAAGTACAGACATTCCTCTCATTGATAGCCGAGGAGCGGATCCAGCGAGAGCTTGATGGGGCGACACGGAATGAAAAATACTCCATTGTTGTGTGTTTGTTTGTGGCGTGTTTAGAATGTCACGGCAGTAGAGGCGGCGCAACTGTAACGACACGTGACTAATCCCGCCCACTCTAAAGCAGTACTAAACTGCAGTGGAAGCACAAACCG
Organism: Enteromius afrohamiltoni; assembly: GCA_034779775.1. Taxonomy (NCBI): domain Eukaryota; kingdom Metazoa; phylum Chordata; class Actinopteri; order Cypriniformes; family Cyprinidae; genus Enteromius; species Enteromius afrohamiltoni. The sequence continues at coordinate 518,044 of JAUYWG010000057.1, forward strand.
AGCCGAACTGAGTTGTGTCGTGCCGTAACGAGCCGTGCCGTGCCGTGCCGAGTAGTACCATGCAGTGGAAAAGCGCCATTAAAGTTCCACAATCAGTGCAGCGTCCCAGTGCCTTGTCTGGTGCTGTGTGAGTGCCTCATGCAGCTCACATAAGGCAGTGTCCTCCCGAGGTAGATAAAAAGGACGACACATGGACAGTAGTTCCAGGTTGGGTGTGCAGGAGCGTGTAAGAGCAACAACGCTCGCGCTGTTGCACCAGCTACTGTTCACCATTAAGCACACACCGCCTCCCCTTCACTTCCCCGTGTCTTGTCCATGCGGTGAACCGAGAAGAATGCGGCCGACTGGATGGCGTGGTCCGGCACCGCTGGGTTCAGCCATATCTCAGTGAAGTAGAGGAGACTGCAGTCTCTCTGGAACTTTGCCCTGGCCCTGAGGTCATCGAGTTTGTTCTCCAGTGACTGGACATTGGCAAGCAGGATGCTAGGCAGAGGTGTACAGTGTTTCCCTCTGGGCCGCCGCTTCGCGTTGCGTCCATTGTTCTCCCTCAGGATCTCACTCGAGTTAAAAATGTCAAATTGTGAATACATTGTATACCATATCTAGTGTACTCAATGGTGGTGATTTTGCGGGTATTAAAATGCTGAAAACTAACTTTCAGTATTCAGCAAAAAGACAATAAAAGGGGGTCGGAGCAGTTGTGACGGCAGCCTACCTCATCAGCGCCATCTTGAAAACTACAGGACATCATCTCCTGCCTGTGACAGTGACGGCTCCCTTCCAGATGTGCTAAACAGCTTCTCATCAACATCTTCAACATTTCTCTGAGCAGTGCTGTTGTTCCCACATGCTAGTCTATCCCACATTGAAGTCTACCACCATCGTCCCCGTGCCGAAGAAGTCTTCTGTGTCCTGTCTCAATGACTACCACCCTGTTGCACTCACACCCATCATCATGAAGTGCTTTGAGCGACTCGTCATGAGACACATCAAGACCCTGCTACCCCCCTCACTGGACCCATTGCAGTTTGCGTATTATCCAAACCGTTCGACGGACAACGCCACACTCCACTTTGTTACTGGATCCTGGACATTCTGACAGAAAGACCTCAGACAGTGTGGATTGGGAACTATTGGGGTTAGGGTTAGGGTTACCACCACACTGAGCTCTGGGCTGTGTGCTCAGTCCCCTGCTGTTCACGTTGCTGACTCATGATTGTGTAACGATCAAGTTTGTGTAACGATCAAGCCTCAATCAAGTTTGCTGATGACATGACCGTGGTGGGTCTCCTCAGAAAGAACGACAAGTCTGCGTACAGAGAGGAAGTGCAAAAAACGGACTTGTGTAAAGAACCCGTCTCTGAACGTTGATAAGACAAAAGCGATGGTTGCTGACTTCAGGAGAACATGAAGCGATCACTCCCTGCTCAGTATCGATGGCTCTTCTGTGGAGTTGTCTTTGTCTTTTTTTTCTGTATAGGACTTTTTGTCAATAAAATAGATTTGTCAATAAAATGTAAAAAATTGGTCCCAAATTTTGTACACCTGCCTGCAATCAAATTAGTGTTGTAGTTTGACGATGTGCTCCACAGCCATATTCACTCTTCGCCTATGAAACTAACTACAGGGCAAGGCTAAAGGCAGTTTGTTAGTGTTATCTCAGCCATATCACCCTACAGCCCAAGACTGGTTGCCCACTGAAGCTAAGCAGGGTTGAGCCTGGTCAGTACCTGGATGGGACCTCCGAGACACTAAACTGAGGTCCTCGCTCTCTATGGTCATTTAAATCCCTAATAATAAATCCTAATGTTAATTAGATGGCAATAATAGGCAAGCAATATTAATCGTCTTGCAAACATTAAAGGCATTAGTCACAGTATATCTCTAACTGTCATTGATAAATGATAATGTTGTCTGTCAGCACAACCTTACATCAAATATAAAACCACCCAATCAGACAGAGATCCGCCAATCTGGCATTCTTTGTTTTTCTACAATTTTCTACCTTTATTGTTTAATGTACAATAAAGGACCGGGGCAGTGTTGCCATCTTTTAAATGTACAGTTTGGTAGGGGAAATTGAATATACACCACTCGCACTATTTATGTTAGATACAGATACACAATATTTTGGGATTTAGTCAGGCAGTAAGTTAACAACACACTTAAAGCCAAGTGCAGACTATAACACTGGAGACTGTTGCCCAGAGAACACAAAACTTACTGTCAAGCAGGGTTTACACTGCCAGCGATTCTGCAAGACAAAGCAGCCGGCAGTTTGAGCTGGCAGTTTCTCGGAACGGCTTTCTCAAATTTGTTTTTAAGCTTTGAGATTTAATCCTGCAGCCAGCTGACAGCATCACTTTACTATTACTCTATAGTTCATTATACATAACATTGATTGATTCTTTGTGACATTCTCACATGATTGATTTCCAAATTCCTTTTTTCTTCTTCCACAGGGTCTGCCCCTATGCCGAGATGTGTGCTAGCGAGCTGTCTGAGAGGCTGAGCATGCTCTCGTTACCATGTAAATGCACAAAGAAGCATGCTTTATTCCTCCACTAGTCCACCTGTGGCTTCAGGGCAGCCTAGCACCACCCTGTACCTCACGCCCAAGGTGCTGACCCAGCCAGCAGCTACAAGAGCCATGGAGAATTCCTCGGTAAAAGTCGACAGCTTGCTAGAGCTCCGGACACTATCGGAATATGTCACACCTTCAACTGTTTGGCAGGACCCTGTTCAAGGCCTGAACCTGCCCCTCCAGGTTTTCTTCGGCCTGGTCATCATCTGCGTGCTGCTGCTGGCCTTCCTCGGAAACATGGTGGTCTGCCTCATGGTTTACCAGAGAGCTGCTATGCGTTCCGCTATTAACATCTTGCTGGCCAGCCTTGCCTTTGCCGACATGATGTTAGCGGTCCTCAACATGCCCTTTGCGCTAGTCACAATGGTGACCACACGTTGGATCTTCGGAGAGGCGTTTTGCCGTATCTCGGCCATGTTCTTCTGGATGTTCCTGATGGAAGGAGTGGCTATTTTGATGATCATCAGTGTGGACCGCTTCCTAATCATTGTGCAAAAGCAGGACAAACTCAGTCCACGCAGGGCCAAAGTATTGATTGCGGTCTCATGGTCTCTGTCTTTCTTCTTTTCCTTCCCACTTTCCATTGGCCATCCTGCCCTGTACATTCCCCCCAGAGCACCACAGTGTGTTTTTGGCTACACGGTTGAGCGTGGGGACCACGCTTACGTGATGCTCATTATGCTGGTGTTCTTCTTTGTACCATTCCTGGTGATGCTCTACACATTCATGGGCATCTTGAGTACGCTCCGGCACAACGCACTGCGCATCCACTCCCACCCTGACTCAGTGTGCCTCAGCCAAGCAAGCAAGCTGGGTCTGATGAGTCTGCAGAGGCCCTTTCAGATGAACGTTGACATGAGCTTCAAAACACGTGCCTTCACCACAATCCTCATTCTGTTCTCAGTCTTCACTGCATGCTGGGCTCCATTTGCCACCTACAGCCTGCTGTCCACCTTTAGTCACGCCTTCTACTACCGGCAGAACTTTTTTGAGATCAGCACGTGGCTGCTGTGGATCTGCTACCTCAAATCGGCCCTGAATCCTCTGATCTACTACTGGCGAATCAAGAAGTTCCGTGATGCCTGCCTTGACCTGATGCCCAAGTACTTCAAGTTCCTGCCGCAGCTGCCTGGCCACACCAAGAGACGTATCCGCCCCAGTGCTGTTTATGTGTGTGGGGAGCATCGATCTGTGGTGTAGTGGAGGACACTTTCTTCAAGCTTCTTTTGTAATTCTTATGGTACAGTCTTATCAAGCTGTGATATTTTTGTTCTTTCTTCGAACCGCAGGATGTTTTAGCTGAAAAAAGATTGTACAGATGGGAAAGTTTACAGAGCCTGTACATTAAACTATTTTAATTGCACAATGTTTTTTTTTTTTTTAATAGGATTTAGATTGTTCAAACAGTCAAGTGCTGCTATAATTGGTGAAAATGTGCAATCTTCTGTTTTATGCCTTGAATGTAATACGATTTTGTGCGCTGTATTTGTTTCGGTTTGTTTTTTTCTTGAGTTTGTGATCTGTTTTACAATTTAACCATTTCTATTTAATTTTATTGTTGATTGCTCAGCTATTCTGTTTTAATTATTTTCAGTGTGGAAATAAAGGAGAGGCATTTGACAAAAATATAAGCATGTTCCAAACTGATATGTAGATGACTTTGTGGAAATACATGATTTTTAATGTGAATTTTAAAATTGTTATTTCCATGACTGGAAGTGAATAAAATCATGGAAATGAATAAAATTAAAACTCATGGAATTTGTGTGGTCATATACATTATTATGACTCATTGTGTAATCTTCTTTTATTTTTAATGTAATTAATTTTTAACTGATTTGAATGGAAAGGCATCGGGTTGAAAGCCAGGGGCACCCTGCCAATATTGGTGTACAACACAAGGTTATATATATATATATATATATATATATATATATATATATATATATATCTCTCTATATATATTTTAATAAAAAAATCAGATATAAAA
>JAUYWG010000057.1:522717-539570 GCA_034779775.1 Enteromius afrohamiltoni
TATATATGTATAATGAACAGCATCTAACCAACTGCTTGTTGCTGACATGCCACTAAAAACAAACACCCAGTCAACCAGCTGAAGTATTTTTTCCCCTCTCGATGTCAAATGGCCAGCATTTAAGAATAAATTTGTACTGTCTATTTGTCATGAAAAACAGGCTCTGCTCAGTTGAGACTGCAGCGAAGGGTTGTTTTGTCTCTACAGTGTCTGTCTAAGCCTTTGTAGTGTGCCGCCTTTATTTAGATGATGATTTGTTCTGAGGCTGGCTGGGCTGTAGGTAAACCCTGAAGCTTTTTGAATCTGAAAGGTAATTTTCCTTTACTGGTGTCCCTTGTGGGGTTCATTATTTCTCCAGCCACTGCTAATGAGGATGCTGTGGGCTTTAGAAGCTCATCAGAACCAATGTGTGGAACGCTATTACTTAGCACCATTGCTTGGCAACCAGCCTGTATTATTTAGCGTTTGTACACTCTGGTGGGAGTTTTTGTTTTTGAGATGCCATTATAACGTTGACATAAAACAGGCTTTCTCATTTTTGTGGATTTGTATTCCACAAAAAAATGATCAAATTATTAAATTATTAATTAAATCACACATTATCCTAAATGACTAAGGAAATAAATGTGGAAAAATAAAAGTTTTAATATAAACAAATGTCAATTTTGTTTATTTTAGGATTCTAAAAATTTTTCAAGAACAGAAATCAATATAATATAAATGTTCCTACAACACAGTCTATAAAATAAAATTATAGAAATAAGTTTGTTATTATCTAATGTTTGAATGGAAAGTTGTGTGTATTGTCATGTCCATGGATAATTCCATCAATTTATTTTTTAAATGACACTTGTTACAGTTTTTAATTATGTTTCATCTCATTTGACTTGTATTTTAAATGTCTGTCAGTTTTGAATGTTTTTCATTTTACTTCAAATTCAGGAAATGTATTTGAATTTTGTGTCAATGTTTAACATGTCTTTTTAAACAAGACAAAACATTTACATTTGCAACCTTTATTGTATACATTTATATGCATTAATGTTTGATTTTATAATTAAACATTTATTACTTTTTCCCACAAAACAAAAATACAGAGCAGTCATTTAAAAATCTAAATTAATTCCGCTTAAACATCTTTACCTAGATGTAGGTTTAATTTTTATGGCTGACGACACTGATTTTTAAAATGTTTTATTTCTGTCTATTTTGTTTTACCATGAAATTGTATAATTTAACTCTACTCTCAGATCTTATGTTATTTGTGCGTTTATAGCTTTAAAGTGTTCTTGAAGTTTTAGAAGTGCTTGTCCATTGGGAGATGGTAGTTTACTTTTTTCTTATTGAGGTACATTGGTGTTTTCACACTCTCACCCTCAACTTCTATTGTTGCCTGACTCAAAAAAAGAATTTACTGATCAGCATCCCTGCCATTCCCATGGTGACAAGGAGGAAAAAGTGTTTGAGAAACCTGTCCCTGAACACTGCAAAGAAAAAGGGAAAACTACATAAATAGAAAGGAAAGCAATTGTGTGCTTGTACAATAATAGCCATCTGCAACAACCATGTATTCAGTCTCTGCATTCTGCAAAGCTGCTTTCATAAATTCTAACCATATAGAAAATCACAGTGTTAATGCACAGGGCTTTCAAAGAAAACAACTAAAATCAAAACAACCACCACTACACAGATCCATGTTTAATACCGTAAAGCTGCTTTAAAAAAATCTGCATTGTAAAAAGTACAAGGCCTGTATAAATAATGGTGATTTGACTTAAATACTTAAAAGTCTTTCAGCTTTAAGTTAAATTCTCTTGAAAGTCATAAATCATGGACATAAAGTCCAATGGACAAATTAAATGCACGCAGCAACATAAATACACTTCTCGAATAAACAATTACATTTGAATAAATTTACATTCGTTTCTAAGCTTCTTGATGTGCTTTTAGGATAATCAGTGGATTTTTATAATTGATGCCCATTACATGTACTGTACTGTAGTGTTAATACTTTTTGCGAGAAAATATCCATTTAGACTACAGCACATTTTAATCAGGTTTCAGGAATGTGGGTGGGTGTGAAATCATAATTATGTGGCTTGTTGTTTGTTATATTTATAGACTCATGAGTGCTCCTGTGGATATTACATTTGGCTATCTTGCTGTGACCGTTTATCCAGTGTATGGTCACAGGGAGTCTATCCCAGCATATCTTAGGCCAAAAATTATTTTACATACAGCAGAACTGGAAGTGGCTTTAAATTCCTTTTCATCTCAACATGGCTCAGGCAGCTATTTTGTTCTTGTCATGAAAATAATGAAAATAAATACTAATAGATATAATAATAATAGTGTGTAATGATCTTCACATCTCTACATATGTATTGGTTTATGAATTGGCAAGAGTCATGTCAGTAATGACAGCAAAATATTTATTTGGGAAACAAAATTGCCAATATTTAGCAATATGAAGATGATGTCAACACTTTATGCTTGAATGTGTTGTACAGAAATGTTCATAGTACTATTCACTCTAATTTTAACATTTAGCTGCTACCAAAGTTCTGTTGAGATCTCTGTAAATGTCACATACACCAGTACAAAAACATTAGTTGAAATGTTGCGCATTTATTCAGGTTTTTTATATTTGTACAAAGAGACTTTTCCTCTTACTGGCATCTCAGCCAAAATCATGAAAATGTATGATTTAACAATTACAAATAAAAGAGTTGCTAAGTACAATTGGATTTTATTATTTTATTATAGACAAGCTGTAATTTAAATTTATGTAAAATTACTGGCAAATACTAACAAATATTGCCAAAAGGATGTTCATTTTAAGCTTGGGGCTTTGAAGAGGAAACAAACTTTTGTCAGTAAAGCACTGTAGTTGTCAGAAGGGCTCAAAAAAATGTCACTTTCTGTGGCTGCTTAGAAGAAATGTGTCGCAAGTTTGAATTCATTTCACAGATTAAAATTAGAGCTCTAATACATGATGTAGCAGAATACATTAATGGCTGGGTTGTTGCGAACCACTGTGTGTTATTCATTGACAGATGGTTTTCTCTGAGAAAGGATGATGTCTTTAATGTCTCTGGTGAGAGTGTAAAGCTCTTTCTGAAGGCCCTCCACATCATCAGAAACTACATTACTGTCTTCGGCTCCCTCTCCCAGATTGCTCTTCTTCTCCAGGCTGTGACCCTGCACTACCAGCTGTTTGACAACCAGACTCTGGTACTGAGACAACAGCTTGTGCTGCTCCTAAACACACACACACACACACACACAGAGAAATGCATAGCTTTTGTTTCTGTAGATTTGTCATGGTGCCATGAGACAGAATTTTAAGGGTTTTGTTTAATTATATAATATTTGTAGCAGCCAAAAAAACATTGCATGGGTCAAAATGATACAATTTTCTAATGTGGCCAAAATATTTAGGATTTTACAAAATTAAAAATTAAAATTCTGTCATCATTTACTCACCCTCAAAGTAGTTCCATATTTCTATTCTTTGTTCTACTGATCACTAATAATGATATTTATGAATACATGTTGTTTCCAGGCTGTTTTGGGTCACCATTGACTTCCATAGTATTTTTTTTCCCTAAAATGGGGTGATCAATGATGTCCCAAAATAGCCTGGTTACAAACGTTCCTTTGTGTTTGGCAGATCAAAGAAATTCATACAGGAACTACTTGAGGGCGAGTAAATGATGACAGAATTTGAACTGTTCCTTTATAACATTATTTTGTAAATGTCCTACTGTAAATAAATTAGCAAGGGATATTACTAATCAAAAATTAAGTTTTGATATAATTTTAAAGGCAATTTTTTTATATTTATATTTGTCTGCAGCCTTAGATCCCAGATTTTCAAATAGTTGCATTTCAGCCAAATACTGTCCTATCCATACATCAATGCAATTATTATGCATGAATGAATGAATGAATACAATTTATTCATTCAGCTTTCAGAGGTATAAGTCTAAAAAATGACAGGTTCACATATGGCATTTTAGTATTTATAGCAATGTTTTCCCTCAGTTTTTTCTTATGGAGTGTGTGCAATGACTCCGACTGAGCCAAAATCTCTTGTATAATAGTCTGCATATTTAATTTTTTTTATTTTACTTTAGGTTTAGGGCACACATGGATACCTCAGGAATCTTGCTTTGCAGGAAGCCGATGATATGTGGCACACATCGTCCGGGTGCATGCAGCATGCAGTGTGTGATGTTCTGGAAGAGCAAGACGCTGGTCAGATGCAGCACAAGAGCAGGGTCTTCTGTATCTCTCAACTGCTCCGACAGAGCCTGGCGGTGTACAAAGAGTGCCTGCCTGCACACACACACACATATATATCAACCATACATCAACTTTGCTTAGCTATTTAAAACCAAATGCAGACATTGCCTTCAATGTCTTCAGTTATCAATTTAAAATTTAAATCAAATGATATTATACTGCTGAAGTCTGTCGCTGATTCTGTTACTTTCCTGTTTAATAGTGTAAAGCTGCTATGAAAATGGTGACTGGACAAGGCTATGCTTTTTACATGAAAAAATGGTTTTAAAACGTAGCAGTAAAGTCAAGGTTTATATAAAGTATATTTTAGCATACATATAAACATGCACAACAGTGTCTACTAACTGTTGCATCCAGTGCAGACACAGTGGTAGTCGCTATAAATCATTTTGATTGCTGTTCTGGAGAACAGAATGTTCCACAAAGCAAATGCCTGTGCTGATTTAAAAAAAATAAATAAATTATATATATATATATATATTGGTCAACCTAACATGTTGACTTTGGCAATGCAATGCCTATGACTGAAGAATAATAAAAACAGACCTTTGATTACGAAATAAGAGTGATCAATACCAGTGCAGTTATTGGGAATGAAGTGGTTATACCTTTCCCTTTTCTTGTCGCCTTTCTTCAGAAGAAGCCCACACTCTTCTGCACTCATCTCCAAACATGACAAAAAGTCTTCAATGGCCTGCAAGTGACAAAAATATTTTTAATTTGTGACAATTTTGAACTCCGTGTGCAATGACCTTAAAAGGTGTTTGAACTCTAGTTCTGTGATTCCTTGCTGTCATCGAACACACCTTTCCATTGAGACTGTTGTGAAGCTTCATCAGAGGAGATTTAACTTCATCTGAGAGCTTTCCCAGAATCTTCAGCCTGATCTGCAACACAGTAACAAACAGACATTACACTAAAAGTGAAATGACACTAAAAGCATCGTATTCTGATCTGAATTGTATTTTTCTTTTTAGCCAATTTCAACTATAAGATACTTCTGGAGAATCAGCGAGAGTGGATGTCTATGGCCTTGCCAGTGTTGATGAGCTTCTTCTCATGCTGCAGACCATTGTCCTGCTCAGACCTTTTCCTCAGCAAACACAATACTACGTATCGCAAATGCTGATTTTTTTTTTACTGTTTGTCTTCTAAAAAAGTAGAAGCAGAATGGCCTGTTTATTGTATTTCATTCTTTTTTCATGCATGGGCATAGCTTCTTCTCTTCATTGGATAATTGCGTGAGAGAGTGTTCCTTCAATTCATTCTATTACAAATGTTTATGTTTCTAAACAACATCTGATCTCATTTTTACCAACATCGTAGGAGAAAAAGCTGAAGTCAGTCTGATTCTCACAATCAAAGTGACACATTTAAACATTTAAGCATGGGGTAGTTAACAGAAATGAACTGCACTATGAATGCAATTTATGGAAAAGCAGTTAGTTGTACCTCACTGGTGATGGCAGTCGAGCTATCCGAGGTCATATGCTCAGCTGCCACAAAGCTCAGAAGCACATTCGTCACATCCGTACATACGGTTTTTAATACATGCTTGGCAATGGAAACCTGTGTCTCATCTGGTGTGTACAGAAGAAAGAAAAACACAAAAGTTAGCATAGGACAGACTAGCACAATGCTATCACTTCACATTGTGTATGCTTGGTGACTGAACCACTATAAAAAAAGTATGGAATTAATAATGCTTTGAGATGGACACAAACAAACCTGAGAAGAGTTTGGTTCCTTTCTCAAAGAGGCGGATGTTGTTGTACAAGTTGTTGATCTCCTCCTGAAGATCCTTCATGTTTTTCTTGCGACTCCCTCCTGAACCGGCTGAACTTGTGGACATAAAAGCTGCACTGACCACTTCCTGGTACATTCTGTTCAATGGCCTGGCAAAAAAAAAGTTTTTGTAGATTCTGTAATTAGATTTTTTTTAATTTTGGAAAACAACAAAGGTGTTTTCACACCAAAATAAATGTTCTGTAAGAAGATTTGGTGAGATAAATACTGTAACTTGAATGAAGCTGCTAGACCAATACATTATTATTGCAAATGTTTTTTTTTCCTTCAAATTACTCCAATTCCAATCCAATCTATGTGTGTGAGGTTTTTTTTGGTCCCTATATGCATATCATGGTTTGAACCTTTGTATCTGCTCTGCTAGTTCCTGCAGCATCTCCTCAGAGCTGTCACACACTTTCTCCCCCAGCACCTCCATGATCTCCTCCACTGAGAGGAAGGGTATGTCTGCTTGTTTATTACGGCCTGTAACATATGCAGGGTCACAAATTTAAACAGGAACAGCTGTTCCCTACTATAACAAATTTCACCGGAAATGTTAACATTTTTGTTTAACAAATTAAACAATACATAAAAAAGACATCAATAAATAAGCATCAATATGATAAATCAGCATGTTAGTAAATGAACCTCGTTTACTAACTAATACAAAGTTTATTAGTTCGCACATCTGTGTTCATACCCTGAGAGGTGTGCGTCGTCTCCTCATCACTGTCTTCCTCCCTCCTGCCCTTCTTTTTTGTTTTGCGAATTCGGATCTCTCGGGCATTTCCGCATCCACCTCCTTTCACGCTTCCACTGCCCTCTGGGGATCACAAAACGTCAACAGTAGGCTTTCTATCAACATCAATTACTACTACAAGAATTAAAAACTACTGCAAGTTATCAAAATCATAGGTATCATCAAAAGAAACTACAATCTAAATGATGTATAATAACTTAGCACATCAATCTGAAACTGTTCTTTGAAGTAAACTCTCTTTACCTGCAGCCTTCTTCCTGCGTTCGTCTCGTTTCTCTTTCTTAGAAGAGGCTGAAGTCTCCAACAAAACAGATGCTTGTTTGACATCATCCTCTGTTATCAGAAACACTGGGTTATTCTTCACTTCCTTTTGTTAAAAGAGAGAAGGGAAAAACATCCAGTGACAATCCCCTTTAATTGTTTTAGTCTACAACTACGCCATTTCTTCCTGTAAACAACAAAGCCAGTGCGTTCACCTTTTGGTGCTGATGTCTTGTTATTTGTTCATCCATTAATATTTTTAATTTTAATTTATATATTGTCATTTCAATTTTTTTATTTTAGTTTAATGCTTAGCATTTCTGTTAAGTGATTTTGTCATTTTATTATTACTAATCAGTTTGATTTAATTACTTTTTTTTTTTATTAAATAGTTAAATATATACATCTTCAAGTTATCTGCCAAGACACCAATTCAAACTTTAATTTAGTTTGTAGAATTATTTGAATGAACAATTATGTTTTGGATGTTTTTTTTTTTTTGTTAACGATAATAACCTGCTTGGAACTCATGAGACTGGGATTTTTAAGTGAACTATCCAACAGGAATTTAAATGATTAAATGATATTGTTAATTTAAGCGCTTGCCACATACAATTACGAAAGATTCTTCAAAACCAGCATACTTTAAGTTTTTTGGGTGGTCCACTTGAATGTTCATAGACAAAGGATTTGGGACTTTTTTATGATGGTGCAGGTGCTCTAATTATGTACAGAAAAAGCTTGCATACCTTCTGTGCTTTTTGTTGCATAATATCATCAAACAAAGCGATGCATCCTATGAAGAACTTTTCGCTGACCACACAAGTGGAGAGAAGCCTGGCACTGGACTGCACATTTATGCCCCTCAGCACTTCATTCAAAAGAATATCTACATCCTCTTCAGACAGACTGCTTGGGATCATTGGCTAAACAGGAAATTAACATAACATTTATGGAGGTATTTTTCCATAAATAAAAATATAATGATGATAAAAATGAATGTTGCTTGGCTGCACCTGTAGGTCAACCCAAGTGGCTGAGTTGATAGTCTCCTCCACTGAGGCCTCCAACTGATCTATGATGGCTCTGCCAACACATGCAGTTTTGAGAAAAAGCAGTTTGCTAGACTTAAACCGCTTCTTTATGTAGCTGACTGGATCAGGTATCCCCAAACGGGTCAGTGCCTCAAACTCTGCAAGAAAAAAAACAAGAGCTCTACAGGACTGTGTTTGGATTTATATGAATTAAAAATAAACTGAACTGATGAAATGCCTTTAATATTTCACGTTTGGAATCTTATCACTATTTTCTTATTATTATTTGTTTTAATTAAAGCATATTCAACAAGTGACCGATGTCAGATGCAGCTTTATTTGGAGGCATTTATTATTTAGGGCTAAAAAGCATTTGAAATAAATAAAAAAGGCCTCTAACAACAGCTTCTGTTTTCTTTTTATTTACTATATAATAATAATAATACAAAATTGTTGATTTTGTTTGCTTTCATTGTCCTCATTTGGAAGCCACTTTGGATAAGTGTCTGCAAAATGACTAAATGTAAATGTACATGCAGTGATGTGGAATGCGATACTTTGTAAATTAGGGACCCTAAAAATGATGATTCCCAGAGAAGGGAGACTGAACATTTTAAATGTATAAGCTACATACTATCAATTAATGCAAACACACCTAAATATCCGTTCTGTTTGAGAAAGGACTCAACCCAAGTGCTCTGGGCTTTGGAGTAGATGTCAGGAATGTAGATGGCTTTATCCTGCCTGCCTCCAACTACAGAGCCCTTCAAACGTCCACAGGTAACCAGTTCTTCAAGCACCGCTGATAAACAAGAAACAACAAACTGTTTGTATGCAGAAAGCTCAAATAAGAAACTATTGAATGAATGAATGAATGATGAACTATTGTGTAAAAAGACAAATTGCAATACTCACAGTACAACAGATTCTCCTGAAAACCATAGAGATTTAGCAAGTTGTTGATCTGGGTAGGCCTAGGGATGGAAATCACAACAGTTAAAAAAAAAACTACAAAGAAATGTATCTCTAAAGACAAAAGAGTCTATAAGTAAAAGGTAAGACAAAAAAACCACCAACACCAACAATGTATTCCATTGACAAATACGAGTCAGAGATGCTTAGGAGATTTTTAAAAAGACATTGAATGAGCACTGGTTCACAATTATACAATTAGTTACCCTAAAATTTACCCTAATTTCAAACCCCCTGAGATGCTTGAGCTATGTTAACACATTACATGTGTGCTATGTCTGCATGTTGGTCAGAGGTACATGTGAATAAAAGCTTAAATTAAATCTGTTAATCATATTGATACTATTTTATTATCACTTTTTGACCTTATCGAACAGTTTGGATAAATACGGTACAAAAATCTCTCAGGTTTCATTAAAAAAAATAATACAGAGTATATAAATAAAATTCGTATTGCTTAGGAAGGAGTCATTTGAATTTTTGTCATTTTAAAACTAACACTTTATTCAACAGAGGTGTAATTGTAGTTTTATTTTCCATTTTCCATCGCATGATGAAGAGGGAAGAGTTACCTACCTTGTGATGGCACTAAACAGACCGCATATGCAAGCTTTGTGTCTGGAGAGGAAAGCTTGGGTGAAGATCACTCCCCTGTTGTACTGATCAATCTGACCATGGATCACTCTACCCAGCCTCGAATTCAGCTCCTAGCAGAGTGAACATGTTAAATTGTCTGAGAAGGCAGTCAACTGACCATTTCATTATTAACTGGAAAAGAAATATGTGTACTGCTCATAACATTCTAGCATTTTCTATAAAGTAAAATAAATAAATGTTATGTAATTAACCAAATCGACTACATTAGCTTTGTACAAAAGATCAAATTTTCATGCTTCTATCGAAACCCACTAGATGCTCTTTGGATCATTTTAAAAATCATACTGTGCAAAATGACCTTTTTTAATATATATATATATATATATATATATATATATATAAAAAATGTAATGTGATTTATATACACACATACACCACAGTTTGACAATCATTGTAACTGTAATTTCCACAAACCGTTTCTCATGAAGGCGCATTCGAACAAGAAAACCGGACTAACCTCAGTTAGAAAATCTCCAGGTAGATCATACATTTTGCAAAGCTCTGCAATGTTCACTTGTCCAGCCTCCTGGAGTTTATCATTCACCTCCTCAGCAAGCTGATCCAAGTATGTTCTTTACAGGAGAACAAGTATTAAAAAAGAAATTTATAACTGCGTGACACATAAGACACCTACAAAGATATTGACAGAGCTGAAGAGCATATTTTTAATATTTCTACAAATTACACTATGTATTAGTTTCTCACTCACTCATCAATCAGTTGACCCAGAATGAGTTGTGTGCCTTTGTCTGATTTGGAGATTTCACTTGCTCTGTTCTCCACATGCACCAAATCGACATTGATGATCTGTGAGAAACATTAAAGAATAATTGAAGGACTAGTTCACCCAAAAATTTTAATTTGTTCATCCCAGGACATGATGTTGATATTTCTTCATCTGAACAGATTGTAAAAATGTTTTTGCATTGCATCACTTGTCCACCAGTGGATCATCTGCAGTGAATGGGTGCCATCAGAATGAGCGTCAAAAAGCTCTTTTTGCCAAAAGCTATATGTTTGAAATAATTAAACTTCTTATTGAGAAGTTTTAAACTTAGCCTTAGGCTAAAATACCACTCCAAAATATGAATTATTTTCAGTAAAAATAGTTAGTCTGAATCAGGAGAGAAATATACACCAATCAAGCACATTCTGGGCTAAACAATATGCTCATGGATTATATATCAAACCAACCTTTTGAAGGTCCACAACATTGATCCTCCCTTATAAAATATAAAGCAAAACGTTAGATTCAAGTAGTCGTTTAGCGGACTGTTATTAAAAGTGACATACAATACACTTATTAAAGCAAAAAATTCTACTAACCTCTGTGCATATACAGTTCATCACGCATTTCTCGGCTGATCTGTGCAGGAGTCACATACTCTTTCCCATCCAGAGTGTGAACCACATCTAACTTCTTATCCTCCACCAGCTTGGCCACGATCTCGATGCAATTCCTCTCAGACAACCTGAGTTCAACACACACACACAATCTGTAGTTAACCAAATCAATGTTGAGGTCATATCATACATGACAGTTACTCTCATACAAATATACAGTGCTATTTCTGCTTTTACTCAAAGCAATAGGGAATATCTTGTAATGAAACTTAGCATCTTCTACACGTTTCTGTGCTCTGATTGATATTTAGTAACATTCTAAAATGTCCAGCTTAAGAATGTAT
The DNA here is from genome assembly GCA_034779775.1 of Enteromius afrohamiltoni. NCBI lineage: Eukaryota > Metazoa > Chordata > Actinopteri > Cypriniformes > Cyprinidae > Enteromius > Enteromius afrohamiltoni. The sequence continues at coordinate 534,186 of JAUYWG010000057.1, forward strand.
TACATACGTGACATATGTCATAAGTAGCAGCCACAAGTACACTGTATGGATCAAAATTATTATTAATTATTATTATTATTTTTTTGCCAAAAATACATCAAAACTTCTGTAAATACATCCAATTATAATTTCTGATTAGTAATATGCATTGCTAAGAACTTAAATTGGACAACTTTGTTGGCGATAGTTGTATCTTGGCCAAATATTGTCACATTATAACAAATCATACATCAATGGAAAGTTTATTTATTCAGCTTTCAAATTATGTATAAATCATCATTAATCATAATCATAAATCACTTTATGTTTTAAAGTTGTGGTCCAGGGTCACATATGTCTCAAAATATGTCACAAATACTTAAGCAAATTAGGTTTATTTGATTACCCAAACATTTTTTTAAAAGGAAAACTATGGTAAAATGCATTAGAAACAAGCTTTTTGAGGAACATTAATTTGTCAATATTTTACTTCTGTCAAGCATTATTGTATTGCATCCTTAATACATAATATAGCATTACTCTAAAGATTCTCATCGATTTATATTATAACTTTTTGGCAATAAAATAACAATATCTGCAAAAAATTGTTTTAAATTAAAATAAATAAAAATGATTCTAAATGACTTCCATACTTTACTGTAACTAGCCTACAACGTGCCTGACACTGTAAGACAGTCCAAAGAACATCATTGTGCATAAGTTAAAGTCACGGCCCCAAAACATTCTTTTTACAACAAAGTGCTTGGTAAAGAAGAAAAATGATCCGTTCTGACGGGTTATACAGTCATGATGTTGTAAATACAGATGACGATGACGTTTTAGTGCGCGACCAAAGTCGCATAAAAACTGAATCACGAGTTCTCTAATATGTTGTGGATCAAGCTTCTTGTCCGTTTGCACATTCTTGTTTAGGATACACTGCTTCAAAACAGAAAGCAGGGGGCGGGATGCAGCACTGCAGCAATAACAACATATTTTTTACCTTTGAATAGTGTCTGCAAACTGAGCTCTCTGAAAGTCCGCAGCTAGACGCCTGATTTCCTCCCAGTCTGCCGCCATGATTTCACTAAATGACAGAACTAACGTAGTGTTCTCGCTTTACTCAAACATTTCATTTATTCTTGCTCAATTCTAAATAATCTCACGCTGAAACTTCTGCCGCACAGTCTGGCCACACTGACAGAAAAGACACGTCACTCTTCTGTAGACGTCAGACGGAAACACAAAAGGTACAAACTTGTCCGCGTCACCTTGTGTCAGTACGCACGCACGGTTCAATTATACATAAAGAATAAAAGCACTAAAGGTCGATTTTACTTACTTAATACAATTGTCATCTTTGTTAATTGATTTATTAAATAATATTGCCTATATAAACAAATATATCATAATTATTGTAAATAAAACAATTGTGCATACAGAAAATAATCCAATAATAGCCCATTTAATATGTTTACAGGTACTGCTACTACTTATAAAAAGCAACTTGCCAGTTTCCATATGCAAAATTATAAATAAATACATGCTTAAAAACCAGGACTGTAGCACTGTAAGTTCTAGGGAAAAAAAACATGTTTCATGTTATAATTCTAAAATTGCAAGAGCATTTAAGTCATTTTTTATCGATGCACTATGTCATATAGGTCTACTTCTATATTTTTTTCAAATGGTTTAAATGATCAAGAAAATAATTTTGACTTCACACAATAGCAAAACCCCTGCAGTACCGCTGTGGGTCCTTAGGTGTCACCAAAACCCTTCTGAATACTACTAAACATTTATTTGACTTCAATTCATTATTTCCACATTGTTATCTTAAAACATTTTCTTAAAATTATTTGTACATGTTTTAGATGTTTATGATGTTATGCATGAATGAAAACAGGAATCCCCCTAAAGACAGAATCTCACCAAAAACAGAATTTGTCCTTTTCAATTAACTGTCTGTTCTAAAATAATTAGCCGATTTTATTGTCAGTTTAACATTAAAAACATATTTGATAACACAAATGGTAATATGTTTTACTTGCTAATATAAAAGAATAATCTCTTTAAACACTTGTTTTCGACATAAAAAACAGCTTCAGAATACAGAGGATTTGTTAATATAATGTCAATGACTGTAAACAAACATAAAGGACTGTTAAAATGTGTTTCGCTGTTGTTTTTTTTAAAGCTTCGAAGCTTTTAAGGTACAAAAACACTAACCAACACTAAGGCTATCAAAATATTTAAAGCTGAATATATTCACTACAGAGATGACTGTTGCTTGTAAAAATAATATATATAAAATAAAATGTTTGCTTGAATGTATATTTTCTTAATGTACAGATAAGGAAATCAACAAAAAACACATCTGTGGTTGCCTTTTAATAGAAGAGTACAAAACGACATCCAAAAAATATATACTTTGCTTCAACATATATACATTTTACACATTTTATGATGAAAGATAGTCCATGTTGTTACCAATATGCTTAGCTTGCAGTGAATCTGGATAATAGTGGGAGGCCTTGAAGAGCCCCACTTTAGTACTGAGCCCTAAACATGACATTTGTAGAGGGGTATTGTGATTTAGAAAGTTGTTTGCATAATTTATTTTGTAGCCATGTTTTGTTCATTTGTTACCTTGTGTCAGTTAAACTGTGGTCAACACTCAAACGAGGCAATACATTACTGTAACATGCCAATGCTTTAACTATATCAAGTTGTAAAAGTGAAATTTTCCCCTCTCTCTTTTGTCACGTGCAGGGTTCTACACACTGCCTTTCAATGCCATAGAAAAACCTTTAAAATCTAAGGAAACATTCTGTATCGCAAAAGATTCTTTGAGGTGAAAGACGGTTCTTCAAATTCTAAAAAGCGAAGAAAGGGATTGGTCTTTGACTGAAAAATGGTTCTTCTATGGCATTGCTGTGAAGAAAATTAAACACTTTTATTTGCAAAAATTTACTTCAAGACAAAGTTTCATGTAAACTATTTCAAAGCTCCACAAAAGCTTCTGATCTGAGATTGGCTGGCTATCTTCACAACATATATTAATTCCTATACAGAATCAACATTTCCCAGACCTGTTTAGTAGCACTGACTCAAAGCTGTGCTGAATGAAGACACTTTCATGTGTCTCACACTAAAGATGAGACTGTGCCTGTGAGAAAGGGTCACATGCCATTATTTGGATCCACTGCTGCTGAAAACATAGTACCGGTGTCAAAACTTGGTATACTGTGCCATTCTGAATGTGTCACAGTGATGATGTTCGTCAGCACTGCTCCTGAGAGCAGGAGGAGTACAGACAGAGCAGGATGAAGCCGTCTATGAGGAGGATGCTATAAAGGCAGCGCTGCGTGTGCAAACTCTGCGCCCGCTGGAAGCGTGTCAACAGCACCGCCAGCAGGACAAAGAAAGTGGCTATATTTAAAACAAGAAAAAGGCGAATGTATGAGGTGGCGTTAAACATATTGTCGCTCTCTGCCGTAGCCCCCACACGTACTTCTTTGAATTTCCTCCCCTTGACAAATCCCACTTTCTTGCCTTTTCGTAGATCGCTGTAGTCAATGAACGCCCTGGAGTCTCCGTCTGCCTCGTCCGGAGCCTCCTCATAGACGCGCTTTATCGTCCTCTGCCTCTCCTTCTTCTCCCTGGCCTCGATTTGAGCAAATATATCTGGGAGGCTGTTAGAAAAGCTGGCCTTCTTGCCTCCCTTCACCTTCCCTTGCTTCTTAGAAAGGGAAAACATCTTCTCCACAGTCCCTGGGGTCTTCCTCTTGTCTGAGGACTTCAAGAGGCGCTCTGCAGTTTTGTGGAAACGGTCCGTGTTAAGCACCCGTGAAAGGATGTGCCTCTCCAGCTGCTGGAAGACAGGTTTGACATGCTGCAGATTGTCTTCCACAACATTAACGTATTCCTCGACCTCATCCAAGGGCTGCTTATTTGTCCCTGCTGTCCTTTCAAACACTACTTTCTTTTGGTCCATCAACACCATGGCCATAGGCTTGGTGGGAACCACATCTGTGTACAGATAAACGGTGTAGGTGTGATCTCCGGTGGCCAGATAGATGTCCAGCGTTTCTGAGTCTCCGTGCACGCTGAAACTCTGAACATCCACTCCAGATCCGAAGAAGATGTAGGCCACTCTGCTGCTGGGGTACCTCAGTGACATAGTCACGTTTACGTAATTCGAACCGTTATAAGGGTATCCACGGGGGTAGCTCCTATATCCCACTGTTGCCTTTTCACTGCTGCCCGTATCATCCAACCAGTACATCTTGGACGTTTCGTTTCTGTGTCTGATCAGAGCACCATGAACCCTGTCGATTTGGGTTTCCTGAAAAGGCATGTCTGTGTTGTGGAAGAAGGCACTCATGCTGCGTGTCGCGCTGTCTAAATGCAGCTGTATGCTGTCGACCATCAGCAGCAGCTGAGGATGAAGCAGCAGTAAGTTCCTTTGAAAACTCTTGATCTTCAGCTCAGGGCTGTAAGCGCCGTGACCCTCCCCACGAATAAACACCATGCCCTGCCGCTCCAGAGCCGCTTCTACCTGTCCCTGGCAGTCTGCTGCTTGACCGTGCTTGTACTTAAGCCATTTAGAGTTACAAGCCTCAGTAACTTGGCCTTCCCATGGAGCAAAGCAGCTCTCCGACACGGCGGGTCCGAACATAACAGCATTGTTTAGAGAGGTGTATTTGGGGCCGTACAATGCCTCTGTGATAAAAGGCACTCCGTTAGGAGCAAAGGTAAATGAGTTCTGGTCCGGATGCTCATGGCCCGCATTAAAGTTCCGCCAACCTTTGATCCAGTCTTTATATTTGTTTTGGTGAACCATGTCAAAAATGGCACGTCCCCCAAGCTTGCCCGACTTGAAGGACAGAAATGTGTGATTTCTCCCAGCAGGCAGGGAGCTTCCGTAGGTCACCACTCCCCAATCTTCGAAATAATGAAGGTGCGATGCACCATAATCAGGAGGCGGGGTGGGCTGCAGACTGGCATCATACCTATACAGTGGGAGAAGCACATAGAAAAGTTAGTCTCACAGTACAAAAACATAATTTTTCTTGGATAATTAGAACCCTGTTTGTTTTCAATGTGACATGTGCTTAAAATTTAACTGGAAATGGGTGCTGGGTGTTCGGCCAGAGGAGAACTGGCCCCAACTAAGCATGGTTCTCCCAAGGTTTTTTCATGTATGAGTTCCTCATGGTTCCCTTGCTACTGTCGCCTCCGGCTTGCTTAGTTGGGGACACCTGATCTCTAGTGATTATCATCCTCTTGACTACAGAGACTTTTTGCTTTTTATAGACTTACACATACACACACACACACACACACCTTCAACAGAGAGAACAAGTACACACACACACACACACACACCTTCAACAGAGAGAA
>JAUYWG010000057.1:540097-554046 GCA_034779775.1 Enteromius afrohamiltoni
AAGCAGCTAATCAAGGTCTTATTAGGTATACTCCACTTCCAGGCAGGTGTGTTGAGGAAAGTTGGAGCAAAACTCTGCAGGACACCAGCCCTCCAGTACTGAGTTTGATGACCCCTGCTCTAGGACGTACTCTATTCTCGCTGTATTTATTTTATTTCAATTCTTTTCACTTTTTATTTATAATGACCCTCTAATACTATTACACTATTTTTTTTCAATTATATCTACTTGTTTCTTTTAATATAAAAAAAAAAATCACTGCTATGTATACTGCATTAAGTGGGTAGTTCACCCAAAAATGCAAATTCTGTCATTAATTACTCACCCTCATGTCGTTCCAAACCCATAAAACCTTTGTTCATCTTTGGAACACGAATGGAGATATTTTTGATGATAGTAAAAACGTAGTAAATGATGTAGTAAAAACACCGGTAAAACCATGTGACACCAGTGGCTCAACAAAAAAGGTCCTAAAAGAACTATTTAGTTATTTTTTATTCTTTGATTGTTTGACTGCCTCAACCTTACTCTCTCTCCCTGGACTGTTTGTTTGCTGCCTGCCCCCTATTCTGCCCATGTACCTCAACCTTGATTCTGTATTGTCTTCATTGCATTGTTTGCTGGTATCTGACCCTGCCTGTATGACCTCTCTAATAAATAAGTTGTAAATGGATCCGCACTCCTCTCTCTCCGTTATAATATGTGGTCACACTTTATATTACGTGGCCTTACCTACTATGAACACACAATGTACTTATTGTGTTCATACTGAATTGAGGTGGGATACGGGTAAGGTTAGGAACAGGTTTGGTGGTATGAGTAAGTTTAAGGATGGGTTAAGGTGTAAGGGATGGGTCAACAGTGTAATTAAATGTAATGCAATTACAGAAATTAAATACAAATAGGTATTTTTTATAAATATAAGTACAATGCAAAAACATGTGTGTACACAATAAGTGTCTCACCAGAGGAACTCTGTGTGCAGTGTGCACCAGCGCTGACCCTTTCCAGCCTGTCCTGGGCCCTCCAGAACCCGATTCTGTCTGATTACTTTAGCCAGCCAGTTCCCGCTGCCATTTCGCATGACATACCGATCCAAAAACACCAACTGACTTTCAGGCCCATAGAACCAGTTATAGTTGGAATCTGCGATTGCAACCGTTCTCTGAAAACCTGCAGGAGAAAAAATTAATAAATAAATGCACTGAAACATTCAAAACCTAATACAAGTGTGAAAGATTACGTCAACTAAAAAGAATGTGTTTGTTTTGTTTCCTACAAACTGCAAACAAATAAGTGTTTATTTTCAGTCAGTGACTAGGAGCTTGTTTGACTGCTGCAGAAGTAAACACTTTTTAATTAACGAGTTTGGGTGAAGATTAAAGGAAGAACAGCAGTTTACTGTGAAAAGGGATATTAAACCTAGCAACTACTAGAAAATATTTAGCCAGAATGAATCACTTTTGTGTAAAAGAACGACAGCAGCAAGTACTGTCTTTAGAGGAAAGCATTTAACTAATGGGAGTTTGATGTTAGTATTTTCACCAGTTTGTTTTAGTTTCCACAGAGAACCAAAACACTTGCTAGCTACACTGATAGAAGTACGAAAATGGCTAAGAAGAGGTCATATAGTCCTAACAGTACTGCATCTGTGTGCATTCCCTGAGGGGATAGACTGAGTGAGAGACTGAGTGTATTGTGAATGCTGACACTCTCTGTCTCGTTTTTTTTCTTCTTCTTAAAGTTTTGGTTTCCACTACAAGAAAATGGCTTTTGGCAGGAGGTTGCAAACTGTCCAAACCTGACTTGTCTGTGGACACACACAAACAGCTTGACCGCTCTTGGTTCTTTTGATGTGTACAGAGAGCTATTGTTGCAGTTGCCGTTACAATTCATGGTCTGAACTTTGGTTTGGTGTTGGCCAGGTTACCTCTTTATCATTTTAAGGTGAGACAAGGCTGCTGATCTGTAAAAGGAGTGCATTACTGTTCTATGACTGGCGTGTACAAAGTACTTCATTTACTACATCTGACAAGCAACTGAAGATGCATTTATTGTATATAAAAAAAAAAGTCAAACTGCAATGCAGACTTTGCACAAAATAGTCTGGACCCAACTGCAAAACTGCAGCCCATTTAAAGCAAACACTGTTACTCATTTTCAACATGGGTGATTTACATACTGTAGATATTACAACAGCAGCAAAATGTCCCATATAGTTTGAAGGATCAGACCTAGGGTGAAAATTATGACCTTTTTGCACACAATTTTTTTTTTTAATTGGACCTCGAGTAAAGCTATTAAATGCTAAGACATTTGCAATATGACATCTAAATGAAGAATGAAGGTTTTACCAGGCAACACTGTCCTGTAGAGAAATGCAAAGTGTTTGTGCAGCCAGGGGTGATTGAAGTGGCCAATATCAAAGTGTCTCTGTACTAAAAACATGTACTGAAAGAGCGAACGGGTGGTGTAAGTCCCATAAGCCACACCCTCGTACAGAGACCCATCAGTCACATCTTGGAGAAGCACCATGGACTTTTCCATGATGGCAAGAGCCTGTTTTGTCCAGAGGTAGGCTTCCTGGAGGTATCCTGAAATACAGAGCAAAGAAGTAAAAATGATCAGAAGGCAGTTTTCATAATTATTGGTGCACTTTGGCCTAGTGCGGTCATATAATTAATCAAAATCAAATCAAATTCAAAATGAAAGTTTTGTTTAATATATATATATATATTATATATATATACACACAGTTGTTTTTTTATGTTTATTCATTTATATTTTTATATTACATATAAATAGATTTAATATATCAACATTTTACTAAATGCTTGTGTTTGTATTTATATTAAATATACACAGCACACATATATTATGCAAACAAAAAAACTTATTTTGGATGCGATTAATCATGATTAATCATTTGACCAAAAAAAAAAAAAAACACTACTATCTAAAAAAATTTGAATTCTTCATTATACTCTTTTAAACACTATTGTTATGTTCTCCAATAATGCATTAAAAACAACAGTATTGTGAAAAAATTTTAAACGTAATATTGATTTGTCATGTTGATACATCATTACTCCAGTCTTCGGGGTCACATGATCCTTCAGATATGATTCCAATCATTCTTTTGTGGAAACCATAATACATTACATTGACCTCCTGAGTGTCGTGGCAATTAATGGATATTTTTGCTAGAGGAAAACAGAAGACACTTAAGGACACAGGTGAAACTAATTAGAAGCAAGGAAAAATAACTAATAGATAGCTATATGGAAACAAATGACTAAATTGAAGAACTAGCAACCAAAAGGGCAACTGAAAACATGGAAGCACTGCAGTTTGTACATTTACGTGCATGAGTTTGTCCAGAAAACAACATAAAATTTAACTTTTCAGCTTAGAGAGATCATACAGAAACCACATCACTTTAACCTCATTGAGTTACGTTTGATGGTATAAACGATTTGTACAAGTTGTAATTATGACCCCAGGAATCAGAAGACACACAGGCACTAAGACTCTTTGCAAACCTCAGTAAGCCTTTGTGAATTACTGTACTTATTTAAACTAAACTCTTAGTATAACCACCTTTGACATGCACAGCAAGACTTAATTTCAGAAAAATGTTTCAAATGCACTCCCACCTCCTCTGCCTGTATGCTTGGGAGAGTATGAGAAGAACCACATAAATATTTAGACCACAGCTCATCAGTTTATTGAGTAATCCTGTCACACCACAAATTTCCTGGAACACACTAAGGTCCACCCACAAACAGCTATCTAAGTTATTCTTTACACACACAGAGGAATTACACTTAATGAACAACATTTACACAAACATGATATTACCCGCTGTTGATTCAGATGGCAGAAATCCAGCTCTTTAGATCAATTTATAAAAGCACAAATGATATACTATCTGGCTGCACAATATTAAGGAAACATCCACACTAGAAAACGCCCTTCATGCCACAAAGCCCTTGATTTTTTTCCCCCAACTAAATATTTGTCGTATTTTTTTCTGACAGTCCTTTTCTGTTACATTTCACAAAAAGCACCTAGTATGTTCCAATATTAGTCATGTAATTTTGAGCTCAATGAAGGCATGGTTGAGAACGTTATGTTTGGAGAGTAATACCACCACCACCACACCACTTACGCTATTTTTGCTGTTTGTGTACTGTGTACACAACTGACTAAATGTGCAGTGTACAAACCAGAGTACACAGCTGTTCCATACAACTCAACGCAGGTCTAGGTCTGGGACAGAATGTTTAATATACAAATATAGTGTATCTTAAATATATACATATGTATTTATATTTGTATATACATAATAAACATACACAGTACATACATGTATATAATGTAAATAAAAACTTTTTAAACGATTAATCGTTTGATGGGACTACTTTCAACATGCATTAAAGGGATGAATAAACACTTTGCTGTTTCCTGCCCTTGTGTAAAGCAATACACTTCAGCACACTTAATAATCATTTTAAGGCCAATTCACACCACGCAGACAAACGCCAACAGACTAGTTGGCTCAAGTTGATTAGATTAGATTAGATTCAACTGTATTGTCATTACACATGTACAAGTACATGGCAACAAAATGCAGTTTAGGTCCAACCAGTAGTGCAATAGCAGCAAGTGCAAGATATAGGTATACGTTATAAGTTAAGTGTTATAGCAGATATGTACAAGCAGAAACTGGATCATATTTACAGATACGATCCAGAAGTAAAATAATAAAAAAAATAAATAAAAGTCATGTTCACACCGCACCTGTCACACCGTCAGGTGTCCCTTGTTTTTATGTTTTGATTTTCTTCCATGTGCTTTGTGATTTTGTTTTCATGTCATTCTACCACGTTTGTAACTCCGCCCCATCATTATGTTCATCCTTCCCCAGCCGTGTTTCTCCAGGGGCCAGTTTCCTAAAAGGTTAAAATTAGTCTTAAAAGTTAGTCAGCTAAATTTTTCTTTAAGACTGGTCACAGTTTTTGAAAATTCAGTTACATAAAAATGTATATTAGTCTAAGGTAAATAAAAAAATAAAACCGATTACTCTTAGCTAACTGCTAGTTGGTCAGACTAGCTCTTAAAAACTGTCTTAACATAAAGGCTAAGTTTATGCAACTGGCCCCAGGTGTTTCATGTCTTGTCTTGATTAATCCTTGTATTTATTTCATGCCCTATCTTGTGTCAAGTGTCCGTTGTTAAAGTAATGCCCTGTATGTTGTATGCGTTGATTTTGCACTTTCGTCAGCGGTCCTTCGTTTTTTTCTTTCTGTTTTAATAAATATTCACCTTAAGCTCATCTCTGCCTCCAGGGTTCCTCTGTCCCGCTGAGAAGCAAAGTTGCTACTTCATTCTAAGTTACAGCGCCAACGGACAATGACCAACTATCACTGACTGGGGGGAAAAAAATGGATTATCCTATTTTCACAATCCAAATGTTACTCTTAATGTATTTGAGTGTCATTACTCACATGAAAAGATGGTGAATTAAACAAAAGAGGCTGTGGGTGAAGCTGTGGTTGTTGTAATTTTAATGAAAACAAACTCTAACCAACTCCAACCAACATCTGACAGGGGTACCACACTGATCCAACAGACTCGTCCCTGAACTAAAGTGCTGCCATATTTCCATATTTACTGCTATTGTCTTTGAATTAAGGCATTACTGACAATGTCATTTCTATTTAAATTTGAATATCAAATGTAATATTGATAACAAGCTATAGTTGAAGTTCTATTAAATACTAAAGCAGCACATCAGTAGATCAGATGAAGCTTGTTAAATGTGATGAAGGGTAAATGTGAGAGTGTTCTGGAAAGTGACTTTGTACTTTGTTGTGATGGACGCATGCTTATGACAGGACAGACGCTTAGGACTTTGCTGAGGTATGAAAGTGCTGCTCTCATAGCCAAAATTAGAGCCTTGAGTTTGATATAGGGAGCTACAGATGAAGTGACATGGGCTGTTTTTGGTTGAGTGAGGATTAGATGTGCCATGCAAGAAAGTGTCAAACTGAAAAAAAAAAAAAAAACAGGCAGTCATCATAAAATGCCAATTGAAATTTAAGTGGTAAATACAGACCTATGCACAAGTTTATGACAGTCCTGATCTGCGAGATGAAGAAATTAGGGGTTGGTTGGGATTTCTAGGATCTTTGTATACACAAGGTTGAGCTTAAAGGGTTAGTTCAAAAATTTAAATTCTGTAATCATTTACCCACCCTCATTTCGATCCATACCCATAAGACTTCAGAACATGAATGAAGAAAAAGAAAAATGATTGGAAATATTTTCATGCTATTTTTGTCCATTCATAAAGAATCCATGAAACCCAAACTTTGATGCATTAAAAAGTCATAATTAAAAGTAATAGTATATATATTTACAGATTTCTATTTGTACTTTTTGGGTTGCATGGACTTTAAGCAAGCAATTGAAGGAAGGCTTATGGGTTTGGAACGACATTAGGGAGAGTGAAAGATGATAGAAATTTTTCATTTTTGGGTGACCTCACACTTTTAGGGGGTGGATCAAACTCCACAAACCAACATCATTTACTGTATTTAAATGCTGTTTTTTTATACAGAATCCTCTGCTATGAAACTGATCTGGGGATGCTGGGAAGAATGGGGTAAAACGAACCTCCAGATATTTGGACAGATATGAGAGAAGCGGATTCAAAAAGGAAAAAGAACGGCAGGACATACTTTCAGAGCCAAATACTACAGATAATGTTATGAATAGCTGCAGGGGAGGAATATAGACAGAGAGAAACACAAAAGAGCAAGAGAGAGAGGGGAAAATATCTGTTCTGAAATACTGAGGTCATGTGGAGAACTGCTTCACTGGGGAAACAATTACGGAGGCTTAAGTTCAGCTCTGTAGAATGACCCTGAGCAGCCTTTAAATTCCAGGCAGGAATGCTGAGCGAGGGCAGACCCTTCATCTTCCTAATGTTTGTGTGTGTGTGGGGGGGGGGGGCAATACGCTGAACTTTTTCCAAAAAATGTCAGTTCTTGTGGGAGTAACATATTGTGCACAGATTGAGAGAGGGTTCTAAAACAAAGAATTTCAGTTCTGCTTGGTATTAAAATAAAGTTTTCTGTTCAATGTGGTAATAAAAATAGTTTTCCTGTTTTTCTTGTATAAAAAAAAAAAGAAGTAACAGCATTCAACATAATTTGAACAGTAATTTGATAATAAAGTGTACCAGTCATAATTCATAGTTCAGGCACAGCTAAAAGAGCCAATAAAAAGTTTTTTTTTTTTAATAAAAGTTGATTTACCAAAAAAAAATAAAAATAAATAAATATATATTTCAGGTTGAAAACAAATAATTAAATGATTATGGATTTAGAACAATGTCTTAAAGTTAGTTGTATGGTACATCTTATCCTAAGGTAGGGTTAAAATTAAAATGAAACTACATTCAAAATTATCTCGAGTTTGATTTAATAATAACTTAATAAAATATCATACTTTTAAATATGCTTCAACCTGTGGCTTAAACTAACTAATTTCAATTCAATTGATCATCTTACCCCTTTCTCTCTTAGCTACACAGATAAAAAAAATATATGTTTGGGGTATTACCATGATGGCTGACCTAAATAATGGACCCCTTGATGGATCATATACAGGTATGCCGATAATTTCACACTGTAAAGAAATGCCAGACTCACCTTGGTTCATGACCACAAGGCTGCCAGTCAGAAGAGCAACACAGTTGGTGGGCTGGTGGTTGTGGAGGTACTGGAATCCCCAGCCGCGGTGGTAAGATTTCTCATACATGTATCGTGAAGCATTCCCAATCACCTGCAGGAAGCGTTCCTGCTGAACTTTACTGAGGTATTCGTACAGGAAGTCATATGCTGTGGCAAAGCCCACCAGAGAGTGAGCAATGGGAACCTCATCCCACGGAGCATCTTTCACCATCCTAAAAGAAAAAAGCTGCTTTTTAAACTCGACATGTAATAGCCAAATAATTTTCCAAAGCTTATTTTACAAAAAGCTCAGAAAAACAACAGTTTTAGTGCTTTTATAAGTAAGCCTCTTAATGGCTTTTGAGAGGAAAGCAAATTCTTGTCATATGAAGAGACCAAAAAAAATAAGCTGATATCAATTACTGAAGCTTTGATCAGAAGATGTGTCATGTCTGGCTATATATGAAAAACAGATAACAGTTTAGTTTAGTTTTGTTTTTAATTTTCAAAACTCATTTTTTTATTATGTTATTGTGTTAGTAAGCGTTTGTTTTGTTTAGTCAAAACAACCCAACTGCACTTTGATCAGTTGGAATGCATAAACTCTCTATATAGAAACTATACAAGTTTTTGTTGAGAAAAATACTGCAGGTTGGTGAAATTAACATAAAAACCCTGCTCCGACAAATAAATAAAGTCCAAAAATAATACAATACAAAATCCACATACAAATAGGTGGGTAGGAAGGAATACGTTTTTATTTATTGTCACTTTATTTTCGAGAATTGCAACATATTAAAGTGATCATTTCTTTTTTTCTCGTTCATTTTTAACAAACCTGGTTCTTTTAATTCAGCAAATAATAATAAGAGTAGTAAATCTCATAAACAAATGTTAGCAATATATACAGTAATTGACAGGTGTACAACATTTAAATAATGAAACACAAACCTAAATTGACATTAAATAGACAACAGAGCATTAGTTCAGATTAATTAAGTATCCAAATGTACTAATATAATACATTTATTTTGTGTTTTACCAAACATGATATAAGCCATATTTCATTAGACATGAAATATGGCTTTGGATGCAAATGTTACTGTTTTATCCAACACAGTCTCACGAGCAATTCGTACTAATTCGTATGACCTCACTCGTACGATTTCGAACGATTTGTCTAAAACCACGTGATGGGTAGGTTTAGGGGCGGGGTTTAGGTCATTCGTACAAATTCATACAAATTGGCATCTTGTAAAATATGTACGGTTTGAAATAAATCGTATGAATTCGTACGAGTGAGGTCGTACAAATTAGTACGAATTAGCCACCTCGTAAAATATGTACGAATTGCCGTGAGATCAGGTTGTTTTATCTGAAGAGAGCGATTTATAACCAATGTAAATATAGATTAAATGTCCACACTACAGCATTTTTAATAATTTAATAGACAAGTGAAGTGCATTTCAACTACAATTCACAGGTCAGTATTAATATCTAGAAGTGAAGCAGAGGAACAAAATATAGTTGTTTACTAACCTGCATGGTCTACGAGTTTCTTGTGCTTACAGCAAAAGTAATATGTGAACGACTGTTTGTAAGTAATTTTGATAAGAAAGTTGAATTTCTGTAAATTAAATTGTCATATTTAAGCTTCTACAGAGCAGTGGATGCTGTAGACCTGAATCTATACCTACACTCTAGAGCCTGAGTAATAATGACAACAATGTTACAATTTCCAGAAGTTGGAGGTTTGTGTAAGGCTGGTCCTGGTTGGCCACTACATGCTGGCGGCAGTGTAAATGAGAGTGTTGAACCACAGCAGTTAACCCAACCATCCACACACAGCTTAAACAGTAACTCCAGCACTCATTCCGAGCCACATCTGAACACACTGGAGTAGGTGCGGAAAAACTTGCACTTGGAATATTTAGGACTTAAAAAATATGTTTAAGAGCTATGAGAACTCCAAACCACTCTAACATAACTCCAAATTTTCCAGCAATAGTCTGGCTTACGCATATAACCCAGGTTCAAGGAATGTGATGCTGCTTTAGTAGCCAGTGGGAGCTCTGCCTAAAGACGAATCATTCCACAAGATCATCCCAATTTTGAGACAGAGACTTGTGTTTCTCAGTAAATCAGACAAAGAAATTATTCAGTGATTCACTGTCATGACTCAAGACAGTCATTTGCGCCCACCATCCAAGAACAGGAACTAACTTGTATAAGTAAGACAAACGCCATCCATAACCGTCACAAGTGTTTAGACAACTGAAGATGCACCCCAACTTACTTAGAGCCATTTTGCAATTTCTGTTATGCAAGAGGCAGAGGTCACACACTTTTTTCGAATAAGAAAGAATGTGTCAGAATGAAATGACGACAGTGGAATCTGGGTCAATGTGATTCACAGTTCCGTGAACAAGTTAAAGCCATTGGCTAATATTTTGGATATTAAATACATGGAAAGCAGATTTTGTGGAGACAGCAATTAAGCCTTTGATAAGTTTGATGGGCTAAATATCTAAGCTTAAGAGTTATCACAAAGGCTTCCAAACCTCTAAAAGGCCCTCAATGTGAAAACATCTTTAAAAGGACATTTCACCCAAAAATGAAAATCATGTCATCAAAATTCTGTTTACTCAACATCAAGTTGTTCCAAAGCTGTAGGAATTTATTTCTTCTACTGAAAGCAAAAATAAACATGTAGAAGTATGTGGACAACCAAAAAGCTGCTTGTTATTTATTTATTTTATTTTTTTCATACCTAGGAAGTCAATGGGTACCAGCAACTGTGCGATTACCCACATTGTTTAAAATGTTCTCTTTTATAATGAACAAAAGAAGAAGAAACAAACCGGCTTGGAACAATGCGAGGGTGAGTAAATCACAACAGAATGTTATTTTTTGGGTGAACTATCCCTTTTAGAGCAGCTGAGATTTTATTTTTAAGACCACATAAAAATCTGCAGTCATTTTTTAAGGCAATCATTTAGGAACATATTGATCTACATAAACTTTAGCAGTGATATCAGAGGCAAGGTAAGAGCACGTGAAGCATCAGGTACAAGTTCAGACATATCAGAGGCAAATCTAACTGTCACTCACACGCAGTCAAGTCGCTTGTGGTTGTAGTGACCAAGGCAGGTTTGCCTTGTCAACATTTTAGAGATAATGCACAGGAAACTATGGTTGAAAAAGCAAGTTTCTGCAAATGTATCAAAATGATCAAACTCTAGACTGTTAAAGGTGCAGTGACAGTGAAAACACAGCTATGCACAGAATTTTACAGAGAAATCCAGATTCAAGACGACGTTCTCCATTTTTTTTTTCTACATGTAAATGCAAACCACACATTTCTGAAAAACTAATCATTGTGGAATAGAATGTGTTAAACTGACATAAAAGTAATAATTGAACTAATAACGCTTTCTGATTTTCTACAGGTGTGGAGTATCAAACATGATTTTTGTTATTGTTGGATCTAATCAAGTATAGTCTAGGCCAGTGTAAAATGTGTTTATTGTGCTTCATCTGGGTTTGAGTCAGACATTTTAAAGTAGCCTATCACAATGATTCCGATATTGCATGCCGTTACGATATGCATATTGCAATATTTATAATTGCAATCTCTCATTATTGTGCAGCCCTACTCATTACGCAGACATAGCTTCTTTTAAGGCTAAGCAGCACATGAAATGCATAAGCTCAGACACAAACGCACACACTACTTTACCAGTTAGGCTGCGCAGCCATGCGCTCCATGTATTCCTTGGCTACATCCAGTGCACCTGCACGGTGCGGGTACAGGAGGCAGAACATAGAGAGCAGGCCTAAGTTGTTCCCATAGACTTCATTCCAGCGGGCACTAAATTCAGCAGGGCTCCAAGGGGGTAGATACTCCTCTGGTCGCTCCAGTATGGCCTCCCCGGCCTCCCGGATCTGTCGGGCCAAAGCCTTGTGCGTCCCCACCGCCGCCCGCTGCAGCTCCTCAACCTCTGTCCGGCCAAAGTACAGCATGGGATGTGTTCCCTCGTAGTTTCCTCCAAGGAACGGAATTCCTCCGCTGGGGTCCGCTTTAGCTAGAGCCGGGGAAACTACAATCCACAGTGCACTTATAAAGAACACTGTCGGTGCCCCACGGGTGTAAGTTCTCATTCTGGCATCAGAGAGGCAGAGACCACATCACCTTGCTCCCTCTCAGCTGAGGAGACAAAGACAGAGACATTATTTTCCCTGCTACACTGTGCTGGGTTTGAATGCATGCAGTAATTAGAGCCAGCTGTAGAGCTTTTTTCATGGTTTTCTATGCATTTATGAAAGGGAGACGAAAGTTCACCCTGCCGCCTTTCTTCATCAGACTTACAGGAAACACCTTTTGCCTGAAAGCTACCTATATACAGCACTTAAAAACACAATTAATCAAAACTTCAAAGTCACCATGTATGAATGATAACAATGGAGTGTTTGAGTAGAGTTTGAGCAAATTTTAGCCATTGCTGTTTCCAAACCGCTTTCCAGAACACTCCTCCGCAACTTGCCATGCATCAGTCAGTCAGATAAAATATTAGGGCAGGATCAGGAAAGGTCCTTGAGTCAGTATTCTAACTCAGGACATCCATAGCACAACCGCTGCATGTCGGTGCGCTTGATGAACAAATATTATATTTTAAGAATAATAAATTTTTTTTGGCCACAGCGCATATTTTTCACAATAATCTAAAAACAAACCACCACTGTAGAGGTTTATAGAGTTAACCAGGGTAATGCTAACTTTTAGCACGGCCAAAACATTTTGCAAGCAACATATAATATATGTATCCACATCCATTTGTAGCATCATTACTGGTTCAAATAAAATATCCAAGGGGGTCATTTATTATTGCCATTGAAATGTATGGAAATGCTAATATATAGCTTTCTCCAGGATTCACAGACCTCCTTGGTTTGAACAAACAAAGTCACTGTGTTAATATTTTTGAGGAAGTCAACCTACTTATAGCTGACTGGGCATACAAGCTGAGAGAGGTGAAAGTAAATGAATGTTCACCTTCAGTGAATAATCAGCAAGTCTTTAAAACAACAGCTGACCAGACACATAGACTGCTTACCATATGTTTTGATTAGCAGCGTTTAAAGATTGTTGTGTCTGAGAATAGTCAGAACTAATATTCAGTGAACCACAACTGCATCTTTCCAAGAGCAGGAATGTGAGCGCTCTGCTCCTCCTCCAGTCTGACTAACACGCCGTTGGTCAAATGGAAAATTAGTTGGTCCAGTTTTATGGGGTGTCTAGACATGTGTCCAGTGCAGCCGGTATCTATTACCCCCGTCTTAAAACACACACACACACACACACACACACAAACACAAACATTCAAGTTTACTTACCCATCTAAATGGAGACATTCCATAGGTGAAATGGTTTTTATACTGTACAGACTGTATGCGGTATTGTCCTGTACTGACCCTACACCTAAACCTACCACTTACAGGAAACTTTGTGCATTTCTAGATTTTCAAAAAAAACTTTGTTTAGCTCATTTTCAACCCATCTTACAAATGGGGACTTCCTCGAAGGCAGTTTTTTGGAGATTTTGTCTACCTCACTTTTGGGTACAAATTCCACACACACACAGAAAGAAAAAAACTAAGCCTTCAGATGTGATCCTTTCATGTTGCTCAATTTATGAGTGATCTAATCACAACTTAAGCTGCACAATTAATTCTCCATTTCCCTGCACTCACTGGATTCCAGATTAACTCTTTAAGAAAGGTAAAACCAAAGAGGGCAAGTCACAGCAGTGGCCCTTGACCCCTGAACCTCTGCATTCCAGCTAGGAAACACATGGTCAAACAACTAATGCTTGAATTAGCTGTGTGTGAAGGATCTGAGCACACACATTCAAATATGTAGAGATCAGGCATGTTTAATTAAGTTGTCTTAGAAAAAAAAGACAAGAAAAAAAAAGAAGCTTCATTATGTAATTTCTAATGTCGTTCTCTAGCCTAAATAAAAACACATCAAAGACAGAGATATCTAATTATGTTCTTTATCTAACCAATTAGTTTTTTATAAAGCTAATAATGACATTTCCAATGCAGGTCACGCATACTTATCGCAAAAATCCCAAATGAAAGATGAACGAAAAATTAAACACGATTTAAATAAAGCGATTTCTCAAATGTGTGTAGTATTGCTCA
>JAUYWG010000057.1:560372-573140 GCA_034779775.1 Enteromius afrohamiltoni
GTCTAATGTTTATCAGTACATTACAGAAAATAATGAACTTTATCACAATATGCAAATTTTTTGAAAAGGACCTGTAATGCTAGTATGCATACCATTATAAAGACAATATTTGTGCGCAAATTTAAATGTTCTTTTCTATCATACTAACAAAACATATTATTTAAGCAATATCTGAAAGATAATATTTGTTTTATCAAGCTGCACGCATGGCTTTTAGTGACAGAGGGTAATAAAATGTCAAATCCATCTTACTAAAAGACTACCTACTGACTAACTACACTTTTCCCCTCCAAATTTGCTGTACTGACTCTCTATTTCAGAGAAGACACCTTTAGATTTACAATAAATGTATGTCAACAACAAAAAGAAATACTCAAATGACCACAATTGGGTTAAAGATGTGTTAAAACCCCAACAGGGCTGGTAATGTTAAAAATATTAAAAAGAGCAATACATAAATCACTAGCGACTTTGAGCAAGACAAACTCATTTTTCTACAAAATATGGTCCTTTTAATAAATCACTAATATAAAATAAACTATTCAGTAAAGTTTTCTTCTTATTATAATTATTATTATTATTATTATCATCATCAAATAGTGTTAAAAAAAACAAGAATAATAACAAACAAAAATAACTTCTACAATTATATTAGAGGCCACTAGGGGGACTCAGCAAACTTCAAAGGGGCAAACGTCTGCTTTTGTAACTGGATTTTCTCCACACAGACTGACAAACACAAAGGTCAAGCGTGACAGCAGAAGCGTAACGCCCTCCGGGTGGACCAGTGATCTTATCCAGCATTCTGATGGAAGCAGCAAGCGAAACTGCAAATGTCTAACAAACAAAAACATCAGCACTTTGTAGTTTTGACGTCTGAGCGTAGTCAGTGACCACCCGCACTCACATTCAGTGCTTTAAAGGGCCATGTAACATTTTCTGAGTTTTATAGAGTGATGTTTGTATTGAAGAGTATTAGCATTCGTTTATCTGAAAGGGAGAATACATTCAAAATGACTAATTACTTACTCTTATAACGTTCCAAACCTGTAAGACCTCTATTCATCTTTGGAACACAAATTCAAATATTTTTGATGAATTTTGAGAGTTTTTTGCCCCTCCATAAACAGTAATGCAACTGACACATAATTGTTAAGCCTTATTTTTCTTTGCGCACAAAAACGATTCCTGTAGCTTCATAACATTATGGTTGAACCACTGATGTCACATGGGCTATTTTAAAGATTTCCGATTACACTCGTGGGCCTGAAATGTGTCAGTTGCATTACTGTCAGGGTTAGAGAGCACTCAGATTTAAATTGATAAATGTCTTTATTTGTGTTTCGATGATCAAAAAAAGTCCCACTAGTTTAGAACACGCTATTAATGACAGAATTAAAATCTTTGGGTGAACTATCTCTAACTGTAGGACAAAACTGGTTTATGTACTATTTGTTTTAGTTCAAATCTTTCTCTGGACAATGTTATGGGATACTATGTATACTACGGAAGAACAGGACAGAAATGCAATCTATCCATACTCTGAGTGTTACCAGACTTTACAGCTCTTTGAAATAACTGATGACACTGCACACAAAGGCCACAAAATAAGTCTCAAAAGTTAGTAAAAATGCAACAGCACACATGCCTACCAATGTGTGAACAAATGTGTAACTTCTGAAATGTAGGCCTTCCCCGTTTTTCTAGGTTGCCAATGAAAGCCTGTAGACTGCATTTAATGTGAAGGACTTGATATATTTTTGACATTAAAAATGTAAGAATGTGACATTTCAGCTCACTTACAAGAGTCTTGCCTCTTCGCTGCTCTAAGTGCATGCATGACCAATAGTTATCTGGCTGCAGTTCACTCTACAGCCATTGGTATTATAAATGTAATGGTTTGGTTCTTACAATACATACAGTACAGTGCTTATAAAATATCTATCAACAGTATATACTTGAATTTGCGAAATGTGCAGTGAACTTAAATATACTTTTGTCACATGTATTTGTATTTGCTCATTATGATGCATGCAATATTGTTTTTTAGGGTGTTTATGCTGCAACCTTTTATAATTTGAGCATTCTAACTTTGTCAGAATCTGGTGTGTTGTGCCATCTCCCTCTTCACAGCTCACCACATCCACTTTTCAAAACGTTTTTCAAGACCATGGCACTAACCAGTACCAAAATAGAGTGTTTTATAACTCTTTTAAGGTAATGTATTGTGCTTTACAGGTATGTGACTAATGTCCAATTTGCAGAATTTTTTAATTATTTCCTGCTCTTATTCTATTTTAAAAACACTTAAGGTCCTCTTAAAGGTGAAATAAGTGATTTCAGATGTTTGGTTTTAAAATAAACTACACACCCTTTCTCCAAAACATTCACCATTGAGTTTACAATATCCAACAGTTTACTGCCTCCTTTGTATACTGAAACAAATTACTGAATAATAGTCCTGTCAGGCATTTTTTTCCTAAAAATAAACACAATTAATTCCACCTTAATTCATTATGTTTTTAAATAAACACTCATATTGCAATAATTTCATATTCAATCTTCAAATTAATGCACAAAAATGAATATTAATACAACATATTTTTAATATTTGTTTAAAGCATATTTTTTATGACCAAAGGCTAGTAGGTCATCAATGAAACACTGCACTATAGACATTCAACATTTATTTATTCATTAGACTTATTTATTTACCTGTGGCTTTCAGCAGAAACTGAAGTTGTCAAACACTTAATTCTAAATTAAACAGCTGTAAAAGTTACTGATTTCTTCACCGCAGCTGGGTTATTAGGTTGTTTTGGCTTCTGTTTCTTTAAGGGCTGCTGCTGTTGAACATTACACAGATCACCTTTCTCAAGTTGAACGTTTTTTGTTTTGTTTTTTTTTAAACAGAACAGATTCGAAAACCATTCCAGAAACATGCTCTTAAATGCAAATAATATAAAATATATTACATGCATACACAGTTTTAAGGCAGTTTTAATCACTTTTTTGGTAACTTCATGGCTTAACTGATCATGAAATTGCATGCGCAGAATTCATGCTTTAATATAATGATGATACAGGTTACAGTGTGCGCTGGTTTCTTTTTGCGGGCAATTAAAGTGCATGTGCTATGTGCACAGTACTGTTTCCATACTAGTTTGACACGTGCCTGGCACATTATGTTTGATGTGGTCATAAAGATATTCTGCAACTAAATAAAGCACTTTTTGTCAAAGAAAAAAAAGATTGTGAGCAGTGGCCAACCCTGGCTCCGCCTCTGCCATGATTGCCATAAATATTTTGAACATGTTAAACTGAAAAAAATTATTGCCTGCGTTAAGGGGCTAATTTTGACTACATAACTGAAACAGAGAAAACACTTTGGGAGAAACTAGGCTCGTATGGCAATCTACTTCTACCCTGGCCAATTAAACGATTTGCGATTCTATACAGCATCATAAGTCAGTCTTTGTGGACTGATATTTTGCAAAAAATTTAAGTTTTTTTTTTATTCTGCTTATGCCATTTAAAACACTTAAACTCTAAGCTACAAGTGATTTCAGATGTTTTTTTGCTAAAACTACACACCCCTTCTCCAAAACAAGCAAAACCTAGTTCACGGCACACTGCTGTCTGTATACTGTGACAAATTACTAATTTAACAATTAAATGAGTCACCTGGGAGCTGTTAAGATGCTATAAAGACTCTGCAGTTGACTTCAGAAAAAAACTGTCCTTTAATCTCTCCGCAATGTCTAATAAATAAACATGTGCACTCAGCATAATATAGTGTAACATTGGAACTGATTGTTGGAGGCAGGGAATTTCAATGTTGAGTCCATGCAGTGTTCTGATGGCTGCAGAGGCAATGTTTTAATACATGATATTTCTCCGACTGTGTTCTACAGTGACTGCTGCTGACATTTAAATAAAGCATGGCACACTGTCAGTAAAGAATCTACAGTATTAGAAGAGGGGATGTCTACTTGGCTCTACTATTGGATAAAGTGTAACTGTCAAACCCAGATCATGTGTGCTTTGGAAACAATCACATTATAACCATTGTTTGCAGATACCATCAGAAGAAGAAGCACCATAAACTGAATATTACATGTATGTTAAAATTGTCAGACTCTACAACTCTACAAATAACCATAAACACACTGAAGATTAGTGGACTGGCTGATGATTCATTAAGTGATAAGCTGTTTCTACACAAAAACAAGTTTATTCATTGCACAGGAGAATCTTCTTCAATGACATCCATCAAAAAAGCATTTACTTTACTTGTCTTTTCTGCTCTGCTATCAGCACAATGAAATATTGTCACGGACAGCACCTCTGTGGCCCTCTCCGGCCATCAGCAGCGGGAATCTTCACCAGAGTACTAACGTTCCCACTCGGACTCTTTAGGACCTCGTACCTCAGCGGTTTCGCGCCGTTTCTCCCCGCCAGTGGACTATTTAAACTCGGACTTTTGCGCGATCAAGTCGTGAAGTCTTGATTTGCTCCGGCTGTCGTTTCTGAGCAGTGTGTGGTTACACGGGTAACCGTGTTTGATTTTCTGCTTGTCCCATTGTTTTCCTGATTCTTTGCCGCCTGTCCTGACTGTTTTGGCCTGTTTTTTGACTACGATCTGCCTGTTCCTTGCATACCTGATTGCCTGTTATTGACTTAAGCCTGTACGACTACGATTATTAAAGACTTCACCATCAAAGGATCCAGCAACCATGCGTCACGTGATCGATGAGGTCATTCGGCAAGCCACTGAGTTACTCTCCAATCGTCAACAGTTGGAGAAACTCACCTCTTTGACAGCGGAGCTGGTGAGCTCCATCCAGGCTCCCCCGGCAGCCCACAGCAACTCGAGCCCGGCGTGGCTCGCGCTTCCCGAGAAATACAGCGGCGCCCCAGGCAAGTGCAAAGGCTTCCTACTTCAATGTGATTTATACATGAGGGCTCAATCCGCATGCTTTACGGAGGATGATGCCAAGATATCGCTGGTTTGTTCCCTGCTTTCCGGAAAGGCGTTGGATTGGGTTGCGGCCCTATGGGAGGGCCGCCGCATGGCATTTCCCTCCTACCAAAGCTTCCTACGTTAACAACACGACTAGATGGCTAGAACAACACGACCCCGTCATCTCATAGAGGGAACATCAGATACTTCTCTGGTCCAGCCACTGTCATGAACACTGCCTGCGCACTCCTTCCAAGCACATCAACCACCTACGGCTATCACCCGAAGAATCCACGGACTCAGACGCACTCCTGCTGTGTACCATGACCTGCTCGTAGCATTTAGTAAGGAGAAGGCCACCCAACTGCCACCGCACCGGCCCACGGACTGCTCAATTGACCTCCTCCCTGGAGCCGTGATTCCCCGAGGACGGATTTCCCTCTGTCGCAGCCTGAGACCGTGTGTATGAACCAATACATCAAGGAGGAGTTGGCCAAGGGATTCATAAGACCATCCACATCCCCCGCGTCCGCAGGTTTCTTCTTTGTTAAGAAGAAGGATGGGGGGGCTGAGGCCTTGCATTGATTACCGGGCTCTTAACGAAATCACGGTCAAGTACCGGTACCCCTTGCCTCCGGTTCCCTCCGCCCTGGAACAGTTACGGTCCGCACATTACTCCACCAAGTTGGACCTCCGCAGCACCTACAACCTGGTGTGCATCCGAGAGGGGGACGAGTGGAAGACGGCCTTCTCCACGACCACGGGGCACTACGAGTATCTAGTTATGCCCTTTGGTCTCTCCAACTGCCCCTCCGTCTTCCAGGCATTGGTTAATGAAATTTTCCGAGACATGCTCCACCGTTTTGTAATTGTCTACATCGACGACATTCTGGTCTACTCAGAGACTCTCCCCATCCATATCACTCACGTTCGGGCTGTCCTCCAACGTCTCATCAGCCACCATCTCTACGCCAAATTGAGCAAGTGTGAGTTCCACCAGACAAGAGTATCGTTTTTGGACTACGTCATCAGCTCAGACGGTGTGGCCATGGACGAGGCTAAAGTCGCGGCAGTAGTTAAATGGCCTAGACCTCAGACTCTCAAGGAGCTCCAAAGATTCCTCGGGTTCGCAAACTTTTATCGGAGGTTCATCAGGAACTTCAGCCTGACCGCCGCCCCACTTACTGCATTGACCAAGTCTACTCACAAGCAGTTGCCCTGGTGCCCCGAGTGTGAGAACGCCTTCCAGGGACTTAAGACCAAGTTCACCACAGCTCTGATCCTCCGACACCCTGATCCTTCACGGCAATTCGTCGTGGAAGTGGATGCCTCCAACACTGGGATAGGAGCCGTGCTCTCCCAATGCCAGGGCAACCCTGAGAAACTTTACCCATGCGCCTTCTTTTCCCGTAAACTCACCCCAGCCGAAAAGAATTATGATGTCGGGGACCGTGAGCTGCTCGCTATGAAAGCCGCCCTGGAGGAGTGGCGGCACTGGCTAGAGGGGGCCAGGGAATCCTTTGTCGTTCTGACCGACCACCGAAATCTGGAGTATCTCCGATCAGCCAAGAGACTCAACGCTCGCCAGGCCCGTTGGTACTTGTTCTTTACAAGATTTCAATTTAAAATAACCTAATCGACCGGGGTCCAAGAATTGCAAGGCCGACGCGCTGTCTCACCTCTACAATCAGCCCTCTCAACCATCAAGGCCCGAGACCATCCTTCCACCGGCCTTCATCGTGGCCCCGGTTCTGTGGGACATCATGCAGGAGATCCAAGAGGCCCAGGCTACTGAACCAGCTCCCCCCGAATGCCCCGTGGACAGGACCTTCGTTCCTGAGGCCTGAAGGGATCGACTCCTGCACATGGTTCACGATAGTCCAAGTGCAGGGCACCCCTGCATCCTGGCCACCACAGACCTGATCTGCAACCGCTTCTGGTGGGCTACCCTCTCCTCTGATGTGCGTAGCTTCATTACCCGCTGCATCAACTGCCAGATGACCAAGTCCTCCAGACAACGGCCCGCGGGTCTCCTCAACCCCTGCCTATTCCCCAGAGGCCCTGGTCACACATAGCTGTGGACTTCGTCACCGACTTGCCTGGCTCGGAGCATTCCACCACCATTCTTACAGTCATTGACCGGTTCTCAAAGGCCTGTCGCCTCATACCCCTGTCCAAGGTACCTACTGCCTGGGAAACTGCTCAAGCCATTCTGGAACACGTCTTCCGTTACTACGGACTCCCAGAACACATAGTCTCGGATCGAGGACTGCAGTTCACCTCCAGGGTGTGGAAAGCTTTCTGCAACCAGCTCGGCATCAACATGAGCCTTACCTCGGGTTACCACCCAGAGTCCAACGGGCAGCTGGAGCGTCTCAACCAGGGACTAATTTGCTTCCTCCGATTGTATTGCCACAAGAACCAGGAGGACTGGAGTAAATTCCTCATCTGGGCGGAGTATGCCCAGAACTCCCTCCGCAAGCAAGCCACAGGGATGACACCGTTTCAGTGCATGCTAGGGTTCCAGCCTCCCCTATTCCCTTGGTCTGGAGAACCCACCGACCTACCCTCCGTAGATCACTGGCTCAGGCGGAGTGAACAAACCTGGGACGCCGCCCACGTTCAGCTACAGCAAGCCGTCCGTAGAGTGGCAGCCCAGGCCGACCGTCATCGACAACCACACCCCGCTTATGAACCCAGTCAGTGGGTATGGCTCTCCGCAATGGGGGTTTTTCCAGTGTGTTACCTGTCTTTGATTTTCTGCCTGCCCCATTGTTTTCCTGATTCTTTGCCGCCTGTCCTGACTGTTTTCGCCTGTTTTTTGACTACGATCTGCCTGTTCCTTGTATACCTGATTGCCTTATCAACTTAAGCCTGTACAACTACGATTATTAAAGCCCACGTTGCACATGGATCCAACAGAGCCCCGCGAGTCATTACAAATATCATCCAAGATGTTTAATCTCTGCATACTACATATATATATATATAATAATAATAGTAATAATTCACACTTTAGCGGAAACACTGCCGATTTGAATAACTAATTAGACATATTTTGTGGGAAAATAAACAATACAAGTAATCTTGGTAACAATTTCTTTAGGGTCTCTTAACTAGTTGCTTATTAGCATAAATATTAATGGAATATTAGCCATTTATTACTATAGTAGTAATTAAAGACATATTAATTCCTTATACTACATGATTTTATACCAAATCCCTACCCAATACTTAAACTTAACAACTACCTTTCTGCTGTATCTATAAATAAGCAGCAGGAATTTTATTGATGGAAAAGCCATAGTTAATAGTAAATATGTTCCCTATTTCTAAAGTGTTATTGTAATTTATAAAAAATTACAAATATAAATTTGTGAGGTAACAGGGCAAGCATTTTATGCCAAGTAAAGGATCACCAATATAGGGTAAAAGGGCGCTATTTACCCCAAAAGCCATATTTGAACACATGCTTCAGTTATATAAAAAAAATATATGTTGATTAGTTGAACTGCTGGTGGCTGAGGAGAGATTCCCTCATGTGATTGTAAAGCGCTTTGGGTGTCCGGCAATATGCAGTAAAGTGCTATTTAATTTCTTCATTCATTCATTCATTCATTCAAACCGAACATCAAGATTTTTGCCTCAAGATATACTTGGTAATTTTACTATTTTCCATGTGTTACATAAATATATAACATTAATAAAAAAATAAATACAGTAAATACATTTTAAAAAATATAAGTCAATCAACCACTTTTAACAATACAGATTGTAGCAAAGCCCTGAACATTATTAAATAGTTGAATAGAGTGATGGTAATGTATAATGACTAGATTTAACTATTTATTTATGAAATGCAGAGGTGGTCTCTGTAATAAAAACAATGATAATCACTAGAAATGAGGTGCCCCCAACTAAGCAAGCCAGAGGTGACAGCGGCAAGGAACCAAAACCCCATCCATGAGAAAATTGAGAAAAAAAACCATTGGGAGAACCAGGCTTAGTTGGGGCCAGTTCTCCTGGTCGGGCCCCCAGCACTTAATTTTTAAGCTCAATTTTAAGCGCATGTCAGTCTGTGCAAAGGACTTATAGTGTGTGTGTGTATATATATATATATATATATATTATGCATAACTGCTTGTGATCAGACAAGGATCAGCCAAATGTCTAGTTGCACATGAAGAAACAAGGATCACCAATATAGGGTAAAAATAAGGGCGCTATTTGTCCCTGAAAGGAAATTTGTCTTGGTCAAAGTGCTACAGTGTGGTTATGAACATACAATAATAATAAACTGAAAAATAAATAAATAAACCAATTAAGAACATAAATTAAAATACAACAGTGTATAAATATAAGTGCTACAGGGAGCTTTTCTATCCAGAGGTTCAGAAGAAAATCAAATCAAATGTACCCTTTGCTCTATTGTGACTTTAGCCCTGCTGTATCCTTAAAAAAACTGACAAAACATAGCACAGAATACCACAAAGTTACAAACGCTGAAACAAAACAAAAAAACCCTGTCATTCTACGCTTTATTATGTGTTAACTTACTTTACTCTGTTTTAGTGCTGTGCAGGGTTAGCAGTGGAAGTGCCGAGCATCTGTGAGAAGCTTGAATTAGATCCTCAAAAACTTCAAAGACAAAACGCAAGATGATGACATAAGCTTTGCCACTCCATTTAGAACCACTCACACCACAGTTTATGGGAGGAGAGAGCTCAGTTACCTCCTCATAAAGAAATGAATCAAAGAGATACTGACCATTTAAGACTGCAAACTACACACGCCCATAACACGCTATTCATCTCTCACAAAATAAAGCTATTTGTATTTTTACTGTAACCAGCTTATTTATGTCAACTTATAAAAAGGCCTTTAGTTTTATATTCTGTTATCTGCATAGCCGACTATATATTTGCATGAGGATGCAGTGAACTTATTTGACTTTCCGCTGTGCTGTACACCTGTTTGAACCCTGGTTAAAAAAGCCTGAAGAAACCACCCCTCACCATTTTTAGCAGCGAGGCCACTAATGAGTGTGTGTCCCATGTGGCATTTTTGTGCGGTTTCTAAAAGACAAGAGAGGAACTAAAAGTGCAGTTCCAAAGGGTCATCAAAAAACCCAGCTGGACCTAAACACAGTGAATGAAAAACTCTGCAAGAGTATCATATAAGCATATAAAGCTTTAAAACAATGACCTGTATGGGAGAGTAGTGAAAGCCTTGCCACTTTTTCCTTTTACTCTATGTAATCATAAATGAGGTAAAGCTAATGCTTACAATTATATTCCATTATGTTAACTGATGTAAACTGTTATCAACTGAAATTAGAAGAGTCTACAAAACAGACTTGTGCAATTTCAAATTAAAGACGTTGTTCTGTTAAGTTTTTCCCATGGATTGCACACATAAACAAACAGACACACAGACAAATAAATCTCATCAATCGGTTCTTTTAATGAATTGTTCGAAAGATTCACAAGCTGATTTAAATCAGCATGACTCTGTGGCACCTCTACAAATCTCCCCTTTAAAAACATTATATTTTCTGTAATTTACTGTAAATCAGTCAGTTCGATTAATGTAAAGTAATACAGTATAATAAATCAAGGTTAGTTTTTAGCCAAAGCATTATGAATACTTTACACATATTAGATCTGAATAATATAACTTTGATTTAACATAAAATAATTTGACTAGTTAAATACAGTATACAGTATGTATAATTTACTTTGGAATTAAAAAAATACAAAACAAAAAAACTATTTTCTTAATCACAAACAGCTGTGACAGATTTTTTTTTTCTAAATGTACTATCAGTAACATATTTACTAGATTGCCAGATTTACTAAGTTACTAAGTAATCCTCTTTTGGTGTTAAAATTGTACTGTCAGGATTAACCAAAGGCACGCGTGGGAGAATTATCGCTGAAAAGGCATGGACCTGACCTTATTGAATATGCATTTGTAGGAGTTTCCCTTTTAGATGCTAAATTTATGGTAGGAGAGTATTAAAATGAATCATGCAGCGTGATTTACTAATGTTTACAATCAAACGACTGTTTTTTGCATTATTTAACATCCAATGCATTCAACTATTTTGTGCTTGATATGACTGCATTTGTTGCTGCTGGGGGAGGCACCGAAGGGAACAGAGAGCACCTAGTAGAAAGGAGAGGATTTTTCCCACACGTGTAAATGTATTTGGAACGGCAGAAGAACACATGATATGAATCTGAACATATCCTTACGCTAATTTGCATGTGCTTGGTAGATTGTGATGGTTATGTAAATGAGATGCAGAAATTTATACACCCATCTGCGCCATTTTGGAATTGTGCTAATTCCATTGTGTTAATTTGCCTTGTTTAGCAACAAGTTTTGTTTGCCCTTTAGAGTAGCTACCTCACAAACACATTTTGCCCTCTCTCCCTGATTTACTTTAAATCAGTTAGTGCTTTTTCCACTAACTGAAACACAATCGACAGACAGATCAGAGATCCACTGCTCAACCAAGTAGAGAAAGGTAAAACAAAAGCCATGCTTTGTGACCACAAGTGCTGAAACATAGGTTGTTTCTCTGGGAAGCTGTAGGTTGTGTTTGGCTTCCTATGTCTGCATACAGTATGCTATTCTTCCTCACAGCTAAGAATAAAGATCTTATGCCAAGCAGAACTACACATTGTACAGAGAGTACAATTAAAAACTCAATGGATGAGAAAGGGAATGATAGAAGAATGAATGGCAAAAGAGTTAAACAGGGCGTTGGGTGGGATTTGGTTAGATTTAAGAGTCTCAGACGCCAGTTCCAAAGTAAGTCTTCCTCTAACTCGTCCCCGGAGGCTGCGGAAAACCGTGGACGTAACAATCTGTCATTACAGAAACCCCAAGCAAGCTTCCAGATCTCTGGGAGTGAAGGAAAAGGTCTTCAGTATCTGTGCTTAGCTTGAAAACTAGGCCTGCTGACAAACCAGTCTTAAGAAAGCCATTTTAGTCTGATTCACCTCCTTTTGGTTTAATACATCTCTTAGGGAATGTTTGCCTTTACAGTTTATTCAAACACAGCTAGAGGAAGCATAATGGATCGGAAAGGATCAGAATGGACAGTTATTTTATTATTATTATTTTTTTTTTTAAGTTTCACTTTTAACTTGTCAGACCTCCTTAATACCACGATCATAGCTGGATACATGCAAACACTGAAGTTTTCAGCCTTTATTTCTGCATTAAATTTTTTTTAGAATAAACTAGACTATGCTCATGCTGATGAGATCTGAGTCATGTGCCTGTGCAATTATAGAGCAATTTATTTCTATCCTTTTTTTTTTTTTTTTTTACATATTTTGTTCATGTGATTAATGTGGATTAATTTGATCACGGGAATAAAAAATTTTATTCTACAGGTAAGTATCATAACATTTCTCTGCAGACTTTGTGCACTGTAGAGAAGCAAGTGTGACTATGCAAGTATGCCGGATGGCACGTTAGTGCTCAGTAAAGCAATCTACTGATCGTATCATAAAATCCATATGGTGCAGTGCAGTGCTCGTGATAAAGGTAAGTGTGCCAGGTGAGTATAATAGAAGTATCTTACTTCCACAGGTGCGAATTCCAGATCACAGGAATAGGGCTTGAAGCGCTGTCGGCTCAGGTAAGTACATGAGGTGAGTATCACAGGTAAGTTCAGGTTTCGCCAGAGTTTTACAGGTTTCTTTCATGCACGTGACAACTGTCCAGGAACACAGGATCTAGAAGCAAGGTAAGCATTAGGAAGCCAGAGAGGTGAGTAGCTCTGTTAC
>JAUYWG010000057.1:582849-594118 GCA_034779775.1 Enteromius afrohamiltoni
CTGCAGCAAATGGCTTTTAATTGAAAGAAAACATGTACTACAAAAAAGTCGATCAATTTCTTACTTTCACAATCAATTTATTTCATGAGGTTAACTTATACACTCCGTGTGGTCAGTCCGCACTTGCAAATAAGCTTGTTTTATTTGCGGCCCCTTTAAATACAAGACAAGCATTCAATCTATGTCAGAGCGTCAAGAGCGTCCAAAAATCTCTGTACAGCGTCGTTGGCAGGGCGGCAAGGGCAAATTTTGACGCTCTCGTCGGTATGAACGCACAGTAACGATTAACTAAGCAAATTGCAATGTTTGAGGTATTTTATAAGGTTCGATGTATTTTCTCCTTTTGACAAAAAACTTTGATGGCAGTGATGTTGCGCTTGTCATCGGCCTCAAAAACAAAATACTTCCACATGTGGCTCTTTCCTCCTTTTTTTTCAACAAGCAGATTTAGAGCCGCCTCATCAATAGCACCGCTGATCGCCATCTCTCTGTGCTTTTATGAAGAAGACGCAACTGCGCAGTGTGCACCTTTTGGGTAGCGCAGCAAGAACTGGGCTGACCCGTTGCTCTGTACTTCTGGTACTTCAGAAAACCTGGTACCGTAACATTTCAAATTTTTTAGTACCATCTTGGTACCAAAGTACCAGGTCTTTTGACAACACTATAGAAGATAATACAGCATTGCCCTTGCAGATGGATCATGCAGATTATTTGCAAAAACTGGCAAAATTAGTCAGAACGAGGAAATTTTACATGAATAGAAGAGGAAGAATTGTATAAACCATCATCTAAAATCATCTAAACATCAATTTAAATCATCTAAACTAACAACATTTACGTTAGACCCTATTCCAATCATCTAAACATCAATTTAAATCATCTAAACCAACAACATGTACGTTAGACCCTATTCCAATCATCTAAACATCAATTTAAATCATCTAAACCAACAACATGTATGTTAGACCCTATTCCATCTAAACTATTAAATAAGCTGCTTCCAAAAGTCATAGATTCTCTTTTGTCTATTATTAATTCATCATTGTCATTAGGATATGTCTCCAATACCTTCAAACTGGGTGTTATTAAGCCTCCCATTAAAAGCTTGACCCCAAGGATCTAGTTAATTACAGAACTATCTCAAATCTCCCTTTTCTGTCAAAGATACTAGAAAAGGTAGTATCCTCACAATTATATTCCTTCTTAGAGAAAAATGGTATCTATAAGGATTTCCAGTTAGGATTTAGACTGTATCACAGTACTGAGACTGCTCTAATTAGAGTTACAAATTACCTAGTTCTATCATCTGAGCATGGTTGTATGTCATTATTAAGTACGATTTGAACCATGCTAAGGCACTTCCACTAATGCCAATAGAGTCGCGACTCTGTGATCGCACAAAAACATACTCTGTGTGATTGTGACAATAAATTTGATTCTGATTTCTGATTATTAATGCTATTGGATCTCAGTGCTGCATTCAACACTATTGACGACAACATTCTCTTAAATAGACTAGAAAACTCTGTTGGCATTAGTGGAAGTGCCATAGCATGGTTCAAATCATACTTATCAATATAACAAATATGTTACCCTTGGGAGATATTAACAGGAAACATGGTGTTAGCTTTCACTGTTATGCTGAGGATACTCAGCTATATATTTCTTCTCAGCCAGGTGAAACACACCAAATTAAAAATTAACGGAATGCAAAGCTGATATAAAAAATTGGATGAAAAGTAACTTCTTAAAAATTACTCTTTGAACTAACTTAACATAATAACATAATGTGATTATGCATCCTCAGTTCCACACAACAAGTTGTGTTTTATTTACATGAATGGATTTTGTTGAATTTATGTGAAATTGTTACTTCACTGTTATTTAACCCAGTTAAGTTTAGAGAAGAAAGCATTTTTGTATGTGAGGAGAAAATCACAATTTGTGTGTCACCGTTCCAGTGTCAGTGTGTGCTTTAGTTGGGCTCTTGACCCTTATAAAAAAATATTTATAATAATAAATTATTATCTGTGTTCTGTGTTCTTTATTGATTTGACGCGTGGCTCGATTCAGGAAGATATCATGAAAGGAATAACAAATGCATCGTGCAAGCTGACCCACGGACCAGATCTACATGTCTACGATGTATAATATAAAACATTACAAAACATTACAAAGTAATATGAGTGAATGAGGAATCCTGGTAGTCTTAAAATGTTTGGTATTGATACCCTGTTCACAGATCTATTTTATAAATACATATCTACAGATGTTTAATGTCCTTTTAAGATAATACAAAGTGTGTGTCTGTCTACGACTACAAAAATCACTCTATATAAATATATACCCTAAATATAATGATGTTAGCATGCTCACAGATGTTTTGTGTTTGTTTTTAGTGATCAGAATCACAGCAGCACAAAGTCCGGTCTCCTCAAACTGTTCACAGTGATGTTTGCCTACATTGGTATTCTCTGGTAAAATAAGCTTTTATTTTTCTTGAAAAAAAGCAGCAAACACTTAAATAGCAGGTATTATGTAGAGGTTTTACTTGTTGAACAGAATCTGTTTTCAGGATTGACTCAAAGTCTGTTCACATCTCTGTAGTTAGATCAGTATTGCTCAATATTGGTCTTTGACCTTCATTGTGTATATTTAAATCATACTGTGCTTTAAATAAAATACAAATAATTTCAAAAAACTGTGAATAAGTAATTGAAATGATTTTCACATCACTGTGAAGTAAATATTCTAGCATAATACACTGGTTACTCAAAAGTCTTGTGCAGGACTATTAAGTTTTCACAAAACTTACAAACCACGCATAGTATTTTTTTCCTAAGAAATGCAAACATGTAAATTCATTTTGGTCACATATTATTGTAAAGCAGTTTGTGCTGATTACAAGAAAAATACAGGTTGGTCAATAATATGTTCTAAGCAGCTGAAAAAAGCACAAATATCAGAGCATGTCCAAACATCTCAACTGCCCCAAAATCACCTCAGACTCCAGACGGTTAAAACTGCAAACTCACAGGGAACCAATGAGTGTATTCCATAACATGTTGTCCAAATGTTATCAGTCACTCAGTATGTACATTTAATGTTAATAAGATTATAAAGAGCCCACCCACTTCTGATTGGCTGTGATATTTGGTTGATTCTGTCGCATCGCATCTAGTGGACACACAAATTGCAAAGTTCACACTCCAGAGATAACATATAGGAAACCGAGATGGCAGAAACTGTCATCCTGCTTTATTTCTTTATTTTAAAAAAGTTTTACAGTTTTGTTTATCTGTAAAACCATAAAATTACAGGATAAGAGATTCCTCTCATAGAAAGAAAAAACAAGTGACTGACATGGCATCTAATATGAATACACAACATATTTTAACTTTGAAACTGCAGCCTGTTATTCATTATCAAATTAAAATAGTTCCCCAAACATATAAAAAGCTAAATATAGATTTTAATTTCCACATTTTAAATAACTGTACAAACTATGCTGTTCTGTTCACCACTGCCTCTGCTGTTATAACCTATGTGAAAAATGATGTTTAATGTTGATAATTCAAACATATTGCTTTATCAGGATTTTAGTCTACATTATTTTTAAATGTAACAACAAAATAAGATTGATTCCAAACAGTTGGTCAAAAGCTTTGTATTAAAATGATGCTATATTGGCTATGACTAGATGTAAGATACCAGACTAGTGGCCAGATTTACTAAACAGGACAATTTAGCATTAAAACCCAATTTCATAAAAGCAAATAAGGAAAATTCTACATATTTATGTCATTTACTAACAATGTGCATGTTAAAGAACACAGATTCAGCTAGATTTCAGTAAATGCCAATAGTACTAATCTAGTCTCGCATAGCCAGACCTTCAGACTGACAGCTGAAGGTCTGGAATTCAAAGCCCCATTCTTTGGTCAAGGCCCACCCATAAGCCCCTTTGACCGACATGTCAAACAACCAATCACAGTTAATTTCATTTAGCGTCAAGTTTCGGGGCGTGGAAATGTCCCCACAACAATAGAACAGTGTGCAACAAGTCAATTAGCATAGAAAATCTTGATCAGATGCTCGCGGTAAACATCTGTTTGAAGCACATCTCTCCGCTTTTTAAAACTCACAAGCAATTGACGAGTTCGCGCTCTTATTAATTAAGGATAAAATTAAGAGCAGATTTGCCGTGCTGTCCAGGAAGCAGGCCTAGCAAGGGCAAGGGTTCGATGCCCGGTTCGGCTTCCAGCTGCCCCCCGGAGGAAAGGATGAAGCGGAAGGAGGAGAAGGGAAGGAGGAGGGATTGCATAATGCGAGATGTGGATGAGAGGGAGACAGGATTATTTATAGTAGGTAAGAAGGATGTGATTGGAAGATAACAAGGAGATTGATTAGGGAATGTGAAGCAGCTGTGATTAATTCGGTTAGCACTCCTCCAAAAACTTTGTTATTCTCAAAACATGCACTTCTGGAGAACCAAACACAATACTGAATTGGCCAGCTGCGATGCCAGAGTCTGTTGTTTCATGTTTGCCAGCAAATGTGGCTGATATCCCCTTCTCAGTTAACGTTAGGTACTTCACTTGATCTTCCATAATAGATAGGAGGGGACGCACAACTAGTAAAATTGGATTGCATACTTTTGAGAATCCAATGTTTAACTGATCTTAATAAATGCTTATTGTCATTCATGTAAACATGACATTTTGTTTTTCGCAATCACACGTCTGCGCTGTTTCCCAGCTGACCGTAAAAAAACGTGAATCTCGCGTCCCCCGGAAATCCGATAAAAATCACTTGACGACTTCGACATTACTGAAGGGTTTCCAGTTAAGTGTACCATATGCATCAGACTTTTAGCCAACTTTCTGTGGACGTGACATCTGAGGATGAGACTAGTACTAATCTAACTCTTAAAAGTCGGTTTGCATTGGTGCAAGCTTCTAGTAAATCTGTCCCTAAGTATCTCTTGTTTTCCAAGTTAAAAAAAAGTTTCTTCTATTCAAACCAGTTTTGAAAAGGTAATACAGAAGAATGAATGAACAAACGTTACAATTCTGCTCGAGAGTGAACCAATTGAATGGTTCTGTTATGTTTTTAAGTCCTGGTCATGTGTCACAATAACTAATTGGGTTACACTTTCTTTCAATTAGACATTCTACTAACTATAAGTGACTTTGTAACTATATGTCAACTAATTCTTGTAAATTCACAACTTCATGTCTTTTAACTCTTAGATTAGACTATTAGGATAGGTTTAGGGTTAGTAGAATAAGTTGACATATACTTGCATAGTTTCTGAGTCAGTATGTACTGTAGTAAGTTGTGGAGTCATCAAAATAAAGTGTTAGAAGATATTAAGCAGTCTACTAATACTCTAATGACTACTAGTTGACATGTAGTTGCAAAGTTTCTTATGGTTAGTTGAATATCTAAAGTGGACTATCGAAATAAAGTGTTACCACTAATTGTAGTTCTGTTCAATACAACACATACTATATATTCAGTATTAACTGAACCAGTTTTCTGAAATTGTAGTGACTTCAGTTCTCACTCTTAAAAACTAACCAAGTATAAACAGAACTTTATCCTGTTTTATAGTGCTGGGTTAAACACTCCTAACCAGACCGACCACCTCATTCTTTTGCTGTGTGAAGGTAGCCAGAGTCAGAAAGAGAATTTGAGACAAATTTCAGAAAATTACGTAGACTTACTCTTAAATTCTGCTAAAATTGATGTTGGATTCACCACACAACCAACGCCTTTACCAATGGTTATTACAGGACCATTTTAGAGTCTATGGCAATTACAGCATTTTGGCTAGCATGCTATTGGTTTATTCAAGGAAGAATAATTCAAGCCTTCATAGTGACCCTCACATCGGTGAGCTCTTTCCATGGTGGCCTGACTCAACAGAACAGCCTCTCATTAAGGGTCCATGTCTGCTTCTGCAACTATTATAGTCCCAGTCACATTTCCAAATGGCAATAGCCAGACTACTCTGTGACTGTACACCTGTCAGAGAAAAAAAAAAATATGGACAATGCAAACACAGAAGCTAAAATGTTAGGAAGCATCTTGTTGACACCTCTGTACGTTAATGAAAACTTCCACATGTATTCAAGTATTCCACACAGTTAATTGTCCAAGTATACAATAGCAGCACATCAGCCAGCAACAACCTTGGCACATTCAACAGCCCAGTAATGGTTGCTGGACATGTGAAGTATCCATTTTGGGAAACAAGACACTATCCTTAAAGTTTTCTTGACTCTAACCCAACATACCTCCAATCAGTCTTCTGTGTTTTCAGTTTTGCAGTCTCTGGACATGCTGGAGGGGTTGATTTAAAACAGAAGAAAAAAGGAAAACAAAGCAAAACACTCGCTTAGATTTTTTAATTCACCTTTTAAACCGGCCAGGACAATGTTGACTTTTCCTAAATACTGACTTTAGTTTCTCCTAATATAGCAGGTCTAAGGAAATAAAAGTAATAGCCCTAAAAAAATAAATAAATCATTGACACAGATAATTTAATTCCATTACTTGTTTGAAAGTTGGAAAAGTACAAAACCACAACAAAGATTATTTCTAGGTGCTTTAAAACAACAACAAAGAATAAACTCTAGAATCTGGTTAGCATTTTCAAGGTTGCTATGCGAAACCAAAAGTTATATCTTAAAACTGTACTCAGCTGGCATTATTTATAAAACAAGAGCAAATAAATCAGTGTAAAAATGTGTACATTCCATATAACTTAATAGATGTATTGTGTCTTGCTTGTGTTTTATAAGATTCACTCAAGTGTTTATATAAACATGCCAAACAGCTCCTGGGATGAATGAACATGTATGTTTTGAGGACATGTGGGTCCTCTTTAACTTGGGTGGGCAAGGTCAAGTGTGTCGCAGCCCTGTGTTTAAGGACAGTGAACTGTGGAAGACATAACCCTGTAGAGAGACAGAGGATCTACACATCTACACTTTTCCTAGTTTAGCAAAAAATAATTAAATAAATATATCCCACGCTGTTTGCTATGAATGAAAATATTGAAAACCATGTCAAACGAATACACATACGATTAAAAAGGCACATCCTAATAAATGCAAGAGCTCTTTAAAAATGTTTTAACTGTGAAGTGGGTGGCACTTCTGCGTCTCAGCTCCTATTCTGAGTGTCTATAATGCGGGGTTAAGTTTCCGGCTCCGATTTGGCATAGTTTGTCTTTTGATCCCTGTAATTGCAACAACTCTCTGCCTGAAGCACTTCCGTCAATCCCACCATCATAAAATCACAAATGCCTCTAAGTGGCACACTGGGTTTTATTAAAATGTTAAATTTATATCTATCTATCTTTACCTTTTTCACTATCTATAGCTTTTCCACAGCACATTAGCCTTTCATTACTCTTTCTTTTCTCTAGGCATCATCTGCTTCTCAGCACTCTAAATACAGCCAGCCAGCTTTTTTAACTGAATGAATGAACAAATAAACGTGTGGAGGCATGTCTAAAAGTGAAAACTGCATTAATACAATTAATATTTAGAACTTTTTTTAAAGTTACAATATTATATCACACCTGAACAGTAATTCTAAGTTTGGCCTACACTTGTATAACAGGGATTCCCCCCCCCCCCCCATTCATAAATAACACTGGTGATGCTGGGTGAAGGGGTGTGCCCTTTTACTTTTGATCTGCCTAATCAGGTAGTTATGCTTTCACCATTTTGACAAGCAACAATTTTTTTTTCACACACCAAATAACATGCAAGATAAGACAACAACACATATTCAGAAATCATACAGTCCAATGATTTTAATTATTAATATTGAGCAAATAAAAAGGTCTTGTGCTTTACTGACCTTTTTGTAATTTGTAAATGTTGGAATGTTTATTTTCTGGGTTTAGAACAGATGGTCTATGAGATCATTTTATATTAGACACTTCATGTGCAGTCACCTGGTTTGAGAAATGTTTGGTTTTGTTCTATAAATCAGGTTCTTATAGTTAAACAATAGGCTTAACCAAACATAAGAAATCTATGGAAAGCGACAGTAGTGTATTTTATTATATATACAGGAGCTCTGTAAATGAGTTTTTCCAGCACCACCTCTCCACTCAAGACAGAAGCTCAGTGGAAGACCACATCAGAGAGGAGGTAGATTACCTCACCAGACGGCAAAACCCAAACTTCTGAGGGCTCTGGGTAAAACCACAGAAGAACTCATTATGGGAACATTGTCTGGTTTGCTTCTGGTTCTTGAATCAGACACAAAGTAAGAGATTAGACAGTCTAAATATTTGGTATCATGCAGTAAATCTTCAGTTTTAGTTTTGATCGTAAGTAAAACTATATGGAATTTCAGGGCCAAAAACGATATCCAATAACTCACAGCTTATTGTGACCGATGAGACAGAAAATTACATTTTAACTTCTAACCTTTACTATGGAGCTGTAAAAATGAATTTAGAACTACTCAGCAGAACCAGTCTAACTGTATTACTGATCTTAAGCTGATTTAATGGCAATCATATATATATGAAATACCGTAGTAAAATTCTTTATTCTTCTTATATTCTTTCTACAGTATATAGTATTTATGATTATCATAATGAATCACTAAAACAGATCAAAATAATAGTTCAAGCTTGTGTAAGTGTTACATGTCTATGCACATAAACATACTTGATCCTGATTACAGACAGTCGATTTTCATCACTGACACTTCCATAATCAAAATTATATTACATTTTAAAATTCTCATGATCAGATTCTAGTTACTTTTTTGCATTATATTACTCACACAATTGTGGTAATCTGTTTCTAACTTTTTCATTCATTCATTCATTCCAGTTGCCAAAAATCAAAGGGTGATTTTAGTCTTTCAGCTAGCATCCAAGTCAAGTCTCAAGTCTCTGCATCACATACAGCGACCCATCCAACACTGCATAGCTATATATAAGGAATTCAAAGCATGTAACATGTTATAATGACTGCTTTATCTATTAGCATACAGTATCAGCTTTGATTTTGGTATATAATCAGTGTAAACAGGCTATTGCAATATGACAAAAACACCAAGAATGCTTTACTTTTAAGTTAATCTGTATTTTGCCTTGTAGCATAAACGCACAGTACAGTACAGACCAAAAATTAAGAAAGACCAAATATGGTCAAACATCACATTATAGCCAAATGCAAAACACTATTGCAACAAACCAAATTATGTGAGATATATGAAGAGTTCAGATGTACAAGCCACCTGAAATTTTCTTTAGAATGATCATTTTTATCAAGCTTGTATATTTAAGTTCAATAATTTCACTTAAATGGCAATGCAAATTACCTATTACTTGTCATTTAAGTGAAATTACTTAACCTAAATAGACAAGCTTTATAAAAATGATCATTCTAGAAGAAAATTTTAAATGGCAATGGCTAAACTCTGAACTCTTAATACGATCCACACAAATTAACACACTATACTTCCTTATGATAGAGAATCATTTAGAAAAAGAGTAACTGTCTTTATGAATGGAAAAATGAATAATTTCACTAGATTCGTTTAAAAAAAACGAGTTCATTCATAAACGAAACACTGTTGTGTTTGAGTTGATATGCGCAATGGCTCAGTTGTAACTTATTTCAGACTACTCTTGACGACGAAACAGAGCTAAATCAGGCAATAGTGTTATAGTCAGACAAAGTTACTTAATAAAAACATCTTGTTTATTTAACCTCCCGTAATGTTAGGTCGTAGCTAAAGAAGCAAGCTAGATAATGCAATACGTTAATTTGCATATTCATTACGTCAGTGCGTCATATTATCTTGCGTCTCTGTGGTCACATAATGTAATTTAATGCACCCAAATTTCAATATAACCATTTTCACTGATATATTTAATGGTTTCTGTTGTCAGAAAAATGGAATGAATATGAAATAGTGACTGAAATGCACTCCATTATTAGGCCTATTAAACTACCTCTATTTTACAAGATGTTAATCTGGATTAAACTCCTGATTTATAATCGAGCCACTGTCTAATGAAATTAAATACACATAAAATATAGACAATGCCTATGCTGTGATTTTGGCTATATTTGCATGCAAAATAGAGTTAGAAGCAACATAATATCTATTTTAACCGAAAGCTCTGCTCCTCTCAGTCTCTCGCTGATCAGAACAGACACGGAGAGAGGTGTGTGTGCGCGCTGGGAAAACAAGAGCTCGCGTAGCACTACCAGAGATTCGCTGAGGTTTGTCCAAGAAGTCGCTAGATTTGTCGTTAGTCTCTTTTTTGGAAAAATGTCACCAAGAGGGTCTGAAAAGTCGCTAAGGGACAGTTCTGCTAAGGGACACTAGATTTGATTTTGCGGGACAATGCATCAATATGCACCAATCAGATAAATTTACTACTGTTATGCTATTTAAAACTGATTTAAATTATGTTTCTGAGCGACATGTAAGCGACAGAAAGTGTGTTTTGTGTGAGAGTGAAGAGAAAGCACCTCCGAGAGAAGAGATTTTTGTTTGCTCATTTTGATGAGCCCTTGCATGAAAATTTGCTCTGGATATTTTATAATTAAAATAATGTTGCTTCGACTATTAACCATTTCAAAGAATGAAGATTATTGTGTTTTTCCACACATTCTTTGCATGCAGACTATGCCGCAAAAAGGTTTTCTAAATATAACAATTAAAAACAAAAAGAAAATGCGAAAATGTTCAATTTGTGACATGCGGGACAAGGGGTGAAAATGCAGTGCAGTACAATGGAAAGCAGGACAGGTGGTCACCCCAGTTGCCACATCTGTGGACAGTATCATGACATATGCGTGGTTTCCACTACATGTGCCTACTGCTACTTACAATGAAGATGTCATTTACATGTAGAGGAAAGTACATGCATGCATTGTGATATCCACCCTGCAGCAGGTGGGAAGAGGAGAAGAAAGGTTTAATAAAAGTTTTTATTTTTTGTTTTCTTTGCGCACAAAAAGTATAGCATGTATAGCATGTTTCTGTGCCTTGACCATGGTAATACCTGTGCTGTATATGGAGGGTAGAAAAGCCCTCTAATTTGTTTTGTGTACATTAATGAGGAAAAAAATTAACTTGAATTTAGCAAATGGCTGCAATAGAAAAAAAAGAAGTGTGAACAATTTAAGGGTGTCTGAATTCTTTCTGTTGCTACTAATATATATACACGCACACACACACCCACACACACACACACACACACACACATATA
>JAUYWG010000057.1:594218-607560 GCA_034779775.1 Enteromius afrohamiltoni
ATAATACCTTATATAAAAAAAGGACACAAACACTGCTTTGGCCCACACATAAAACACACACACACAAAAAATCCACTTTAGAATGGAATGCTTAAATCTTGATAAGCCAACCAATATTGGCATCAAAACAAGTAAACATGCACACCACTGAAAATCATCAGAAACCGACTTAAAGAGACACTTCTAAATTTCGACATCTGTTATTTTACTTTATGGAGTTGTCAAGAGGACCACGTTCTTCTGGTGGTCAGTAAAACGAATCAGCTTCTAAATCAGACACTAAAATAATATTAAAACAATACCAATTGACAGATATGAATTAAACATAATTACAAGCCAAGAACTTAAACTGACCAGTGTTGCTCATCTGACACTTTCCTATCAACAGACTCCTAAAATAACTTTTTATTACAACCTTTCGCTAGTGCAGCCAACATGAGGACAAAAAGGACTTAAACTCTGCCCTCTGCTGTCTAACAGTAGAATTAATCACATTCCGACAAGTATTAGATTCTGATCCTGAGACTCTTATAAAAAAAAATAAACCTGAAAGACAAAAGGATAGGAAATGCATAGACAAGGGCTACACTATTATTTTTAACCAGGAATCTTACTCTTAATTAAAATCATTATGTAATAACTATAATTCATGCACTAACAAAAACGTAAATTTTTTGTGAGGAAGCTGAATGAACAAATAAATAACACATCTCCTGCGCAAAACAGCTGCAAGGAATGATTTTGCTCAAAAATGCACAAAGATTGAATTATTACAACATATTTTTTTATAAAAAAATGTTAAAAGTCCTTTAAAGTGTTTAATATATAGTGTCAACATCCCTTTTTTTCCAATTTGATTATTTATTATTATTATTATTATTATTATTATTATTGCCTGTAAGGATAAAAAGAAAGCATTAGCACAGACAAAAGTGATAGGAACTACCACATTATGCAGGCACTCATAACAAACACCGTATCCCTTCATTTAAACTGACATCACAAGGAGGGAGGGAGATTTTGGGTGCTGCTGGAGAAGCAAATTTGGTATAAATAGCAGAATCCACTACTGTGAACAGGACTTCCACGGACTGACTGGAAACTTACAAATATACAGATTGGCCGGTACAGCTGCCCGACCACCTCTGACTTCTGGAGCTCCAGCCTGCTGGTGGGTACAGCTGCTCTATAGCCCTCTGCTCCAGCTTAATGCTGCTGGGGAAGCATGTGGTACTGCTGGATTGGGTGGAAAATTATGATCTTTTTAGATGCTGCTTTGTATGTTTGTCAGTAAGCTCCTGGGCAACATTTATCTGGAATGCAATTTTAATGGGGAGGCTTTCTGGGTGATTAGACATAAATCTGAAGCTTTTTTCAGTAACTTGGTATTTAAATTTATGCAGATATACTGAAATTGCACTCTTGTTTATAATGCCTATTTCACGTTTTATGAGAAG
The DNA here is from genome assembly GCA_034779775.1 of Enteromius afrohamiltoni. Classification (NCBI taxonomy): domain Eukaryota; kingdom Metazoa; phylum Chordata; class Actinopteri; order Cypriniformes; family Cyprinidae; genus Enteromius; species Enteromius afrohamiltoni. The sequence goes on from JAUYWG010000057.1 coordinate 595,676, forward strand.
GAGATGCTTGTCCATTAATTTCTTTGTCTCTTATTCATTATTGTTCTCCTTTAATAACTTCTTTACAGGCTTAGCTTCCTACAATGGACCTCAGAGTAACAAGCATTCTTCTTCTCCTTGTGGTATTGGCTGAGGCGACCCCTGATAGATACTATCATGTGAAGAAACAGCCTTATCCTACAAAATCACACAGTGAGTTTACTTTTGGTGTATATACACACAACTCCTATATTTCATCACTGGAACACAATCATGTGGAATGCTTCAGAAAATGTATATAGGATAACAGTAGCAGGTGCAGCATTAATGTTTAACACACTACACTAAGAGAGCGTGGTTTGCCAAAAATACTTGCATACAGATATGCAAATAACTAAACAGACTGAAAAAATAGATTAGCCTCTTTGCCACAAGGGTACCTCAGTCACTCAGATAAGTTGTATGTACACAAGTCTGGATCCATCTACAGTCAACAAAAATATCACACATCACTTTAGATATCCAACTCCTCTTTAACTGCCAATCTGCAATGCCTAGAATACATTTACTTTAAATAAAGTCACCTGCAAAGACCATCAACTATAAATATTGTTTGCAAATTACTCTTTATTTTGGTATACATCACAGCGTATGCAATCTGCTACTTTAGAGAATCGTTAAATCTTCAAAACAGTGTAACCAAATTATACAACAGGCATGCCCAAAATAAGCCATTGTGGTGTTAAATTATACCATTAGTTTCTGGACGAGCACACTCTTTCAAATTGAAAAAAGGCATATCTTATGCCAAAATATACTTGTGCAGGTGGTTTTCTATTATGATGATCATCCAAATAGACGTAAATATCACACATTGAAAAGTTAATGTTTACCCAAGTTCAAGCAGATGCTGACCATGATGTCACTTTTTGTTTAGGATGTCTCTTATCAATTCTTATACAAAGATGACTAATATAATCTCATAAGACTTTCGCTGCTTTTTTATGTCAGGTTAATGACATTTTCTATCGACTAACTTGACCCCTGCCCTTAAGACAACCCTCACAGAAACTGCAAAACAGTAGATATTCATTAGTAACATGCTATGGCTGAAGCATAAGCCTTTTAAACTTGTAAGTGCAGCTTGGTAGTCAGTGTCAACAGGTTTTTAATATATTAGAGAAAGTATTTTTAAAACGTGTAGACGTTTTGAACTTTAGTCAAACCTATACACATGCACACACAAAAGTACATACATACATAAAATCTCTTTTAAATAAAATAAACTACTATATTTCTATATTCGAACATATTTCCTTTTTGTCTGCATATATGACTAAATCATCAGTAAGATAAATAAATCAAAACATAATTTTGCTTTTTACATTTCTGAGATTTAAAAAGTCATCACCATATTATTAAGACAAAAGTGAATGTTATGGAAAGTCTTACAAGCAATTCAAGATTTTTTAAGTGATAAAAGTTTGCATCTAATTGTACTATATTTGTTTCTTACTTTTAGCTGTTGCTGGTGAACCTGGTATTCCAGGTGCCCCAGGTGAACCTGGCCCCCCTGGCCCTCCTGGCCCAGCAGGAATTCCTGGAAAGAGTGGCATGGGACACCCCGGTCCTTCTGGTCCACCTGGACCACCAGGTCCAACAGGTTACTCCTCACCTGGTAAACCTGGAACCCCAGGCTCACCTGGAAAACCAGGTGCACCTGGAATTCCAGGAGAGAAGGGACATACAGGGCCTGTAGGACCTCAAGGTGCAAGAGGAGCACCAGGAGCACCTGGAAGCCCTGGACCTGCTGGCATTTCTTCTGCTGGAAAGCCTGGACCACATGGTCTTCCAGGAGCAATGGGCCCACGTGGAGAACCTGGCATAAAGGGTCATCCTGGAATTCCTGGACTGCCAGGCCTTAAAGGAGAACCTGGCCATGGTATTTCAGGAGCACCTGGTGGCCCAGGTCCAATGGGCGCTCAGGGGCCTCCTGGTCAGCCAGGTCAGCCTGGTATTGGAAAACCTGGACCGAGTGGATTTCCTGGAGAGCCTGGAAAGTCAGGAATGCCAGGTAGGGATGGGTCACCGGGTCCTATGGGCATTCCAGGCCCCAAGGGTCATACAGGGGCACCTGGAGTAGGAGCACCAGGAAAACCAGGCCAAAATGGTGCTCCAGGTTTGCCTGGGGGGATTGGACAAAAAGGTCCCCAAGGACCAGCAGGACAGCCAGGCGCCCCAGGTCTGCCAGGTACTGGCAAACCTGGATCACCTGGAATCCCAGGAGATCGGGGAGTGCCCGGAACGCCAGGTACAACAGGCCAAAAGGGAGAACCAGGGCCAACAGGTTACACTGGTCAGACAGGTGCTATTGGTCCAATAGGTCCACCAGGTCCTCAGGGTGCTAGGGGATTCCAGGGAGAAGCAGGTCCACAGGGAGCTAAAGGTGACATTGGTCTGGTTGGAGCACCAGGCCCAAGGGGTGCAAAGGGTGAGCAAGGTGCACAAGGCTTCTCAGGAAAACCTGGTATTCCAGGTGCAGCAGGTCCACCAGGTCCAATGGGTCATCAGGGACATCAGGGTTCCAAGGGCGAACCAGGATTTACCGGTGCACCAGGTATAACAGGAAGCAAGGGGCCACCAGGAGAAAAGGGACATCCAGGACATCAAGGGCCACAAGGTGCAAGGGGTGAAAGTGGTATCCCTGGAGCAAGAGGACCAACAGGCCCAGTAGGACCTGCTGGTCCATCAGGGCTTAAGGGTCATCCAGGACTCCCAGGTCCCCCTGGCCCAGCAGGACTCACAGCAAAAGGAATTTCTGGACCTCAGGGTCCTCCTGGTATCCCTGGTGCCAGAGGTCATGATGGTCTTCCAGGTCCACAGGGACCTCCTGGGCCTCCTGGACCCCCAGGCGAGTTCATGTATCACCACGAAAAAAGCATGCCAATTAAATCCCATGAGATGGTAATGCCTGTTAGTCACGAGTTGATGAAGGCACCAATGTCAGCATTCACAGCTCTTCTTACTACAGCGTATCCTAATGCTGGAACACCAATTGTATTCAACCAGATTGTTTACAATGGAGAGAACCACTATGATTCTAGCACCGGCATATTCACTTGTCAGGTTCCAGGACTTTATTACTTTTCTTTCCATATGCATGTCAATGGAGCAAATGCATTGGTAGCACTTTACAAAAACAGTAATCCAGTCCTGTTCTCTTATGATGAGTACAACAAAGGTTTCCTTGACCAAATGTCTGGCAGTGCTGTCCTAATGCTGAATTCCCATGACACAGTGTACATCCAGGTTCCAGATGACCAGTCCAATGGCATTTATGCTGATGATAACGTTCACTGTTCTTTCTCTGGCTTCTTGATTGCCTCAACGTGATAAACACACTCAAGAAAACCTCAATCTTTCTATTTCAAAAATGTTCTGCCTTTATACTCATTTTCTCTTTGCCCCAAGAGTCATGAAAAACGAAAAAGGGCGACTAATTTAGAAAACATGTCTGTAGCCTGTTGATTTACATAAGACCTATTTGTATGAAAATATTTTGATAATCTCAATTATTTTGGAACACCAATAAAAATAATCAAGAAATTAGAGACTTGCTGCATTTGCCTAAAGCCTGAACTGATGGTTATGTATTAAAATGGTGCTATGTGTTTGCCTTTTTCCTGTGCTCACATTTTAACAAAAGGTTCCTATGTTTAGTAGGCTTAGAAGACACAGTCTGTTAGCACACAATGGTCTTTTTAAAAACTGAGCCAGGTTTTGAAATAAATGGATTCCAAAGTGAATAATAATAATTGTTTGTTCTGTTTTGTTTTGTTTGTTCATTTAACTCTGTAATATCTCACAAGGTGTGCATTATAATAACCAACACGAATAAAGTTTTAGTGCCAGTGCTGCTGTTTGTTTATGACTGTGATACAAGGTTAATTCTTTTGAAAGGGAAGTCCTCAGTACAAAAACATCTTTATGTTTTCATTCTGACTTTAAATTTTAGTCTAACTAACAATAAACATTCAAAGGTTATGTAGATAGGTCAAATATTATGTTCTGTTTGAAATACACACATTAGATTTTTACAGACATTATAGGATGAATCAGAATTAAATTACTATTTAAATGCTGATAATAAGGAATGCCTAAGAGAGATATATGAGGGTTTTTTCTACATACCCCGAAATGCAGATGTGTTGTAGTTATGGTCAATGGCAGCAACAATGTCTTTCCAAAAGTCAGGTGTGATTTCAGCTTCTCGCTAGGGTTAACAAAATGATAAATTAAAACATTAACAAATGACAATATATGTAGTGTTAGGGAAACATTCGTTGTATGGCTAATTAACAAATGCTACTTCTGATCTACAAGAGAAATATATTTTGAAAAGCACCAATTTAATAATTACCTTATTCAACATATCCACCACTCTGGCACAGAGCAGAGCACCAGGGAGGTCAAAATAGTTGTCATAAAAATAGTATTTTGCTGCAACAAATGAGTGCACTAAATCACATACTAAAGCAAGGACAGTTATTTGATAATATGAGGATAATACAAATATGAAACCCTATAAAAATACTAAATCACAAAAAATTAATCACAAGACCTATGAATGTTATACTGACATTTGAATTTATGAATATGAATCTTTTAAGAATGATCTTCAAGAACGCATCCTTACCAGATCGTGTGTACGAGGTATTGAGGCTATTAAAATGCTTCCATTCTCTTTTTGGTCCATAATGCTTCAGGATGTCGTCAGTACTAAGGTTTTTAGTTCCATGAGTTGCTCTATAAATAAATATGTTTTAAACAGTTTAACAACTTAATATAACAGGATAAGAAAATATATGTATTTCAGGAACTATAAAATTTACTGCTCAGTAATCAGTCTCACACACACAAGCCATGCTGAATTGGCTTACCGCAAGACAGTACCGTCCTCTGCCAACTTGACCAGGTTGCCATCCTCAAGGTCCACCACAAGACCTTTAAAACTGGTCACATAACAACAAGCAACTGTGTTTTTTTTTTAGCACGATTAACTGCATCTGTTTGTTTTGAGTATATATGGACATGGGTAATGATGAATCTAGCTCTATGCAGGTCTTCTCAATTATTTTACTAATAAAACTGTTACCAAAACTCACCAGAAATCCCAAGTAGCAGGTGTTAAATGAAGCAGATCTTTATCATAGCCCTTGTGTTCCACCAGATACCGTGCAAAACTCTCATAGATCAGCTGCACACAGACAGAAGAAGAAATAAATGTAAGTACTAAGTGATGTTCGTGACATGAAGATCTCAGGCCTAACCACAAACGAAGCTGACGCTAATTCAGTAAAGCTTTATATAGCTGTCCATAAACTACACGTCAGATGAAATCAACGCAAATAGCGTTTGCATGAGCATCCCTTCTAGAATGACAGTTAAAGGAGACACACCTCTCGCCTTCTCAATGTTCTCACAAGGCCTGCCGAATAGATCGATCTCATAGATTAGCGGATCAGCTCTTCGGTTTCGCTTCAGGTCCAGTAATGTAACAAACCATGCATCTCTGATTTATCATAACCACTGTGCAATTGTTCGCGCAGCTTAAGCCCTATTATGCGTTTGAGGTCGGTTGTGTCATGATATGCAGGATGCCAGTGCGACTCACCCTGGAGGTCTCCTTCAAATTGTATCGACAGAGCGTGTGGTCCAAATCAAAGCCAATTACATCACACTCCGACAGCGAGAAGTATTCGCTCATTGTATAGCCTTTGAAAAGAATGGGAGACGTGAACTGTAAAGACTACAGGATCGTAATATCTTGCAGAGACAGCGATGACTTTAAGCTGTCGATGCAGCTCGTTCGCTCACTCGCTCGCTCTGTGGCGGGATTCTGCAATGTATTTTTCTCTTCTGCAACACGTGGGATAGCGGCGGAGACAACAATGTCACAAAAGACTACGAGCTGTGTTTCTACGGAGACGGTTACAGTAAAAGCGCATTCATCCACAGAACGCGTTTCGGTGCCGGTTATACTGTTACACTGCATACGAACAACGCGGATTTTTGTATCATAGGCTACTTGCACGAATGTAAGAATATCTGAATATTCGCGCATTTCCGGGTGCTGTTACCGTAATAACGCGTTCAAAACGGACTTGCACACATGCTACTTTTAATTATCGAACATTGTCTGGACGAAGCTGCAAAATAAATCATTATTCTAATGAAAGTTTATAAAGTTTTCCAGTCATTGATGACAAAAGCAAACTGTGTCTGTGTGTGCGCGTTCTTTATTTGATCTAAAATATAATTCGATTTTTTAGTTTTGTTTTATTTTGACTTTTTTTTAAATAAACAAGACCTTTACATACTGTGGCTTGCGTTAACGAATAAAAATAGGCCTTGTGAAGTAAAGCTATTTTTTCAACCTCAAAGTAGGATTTAATCTTTGTAAAATTATGTTAGGTTAAATTATATTTGTAAACCATCTGTCAAAATCATTTTTAAAAACGCATGATCATATGAATTGAAAGTTTAATGACATTTATAAACATTTAATCTTACATGAAATAAAGATCTGTTAAACATTCTCAAACTCAATTCCTGGAGGCCCAGAGCTCTGCAGAGTTTTGCTCCAACCAGATCCGAATAACAACTGCTTGGATTCTAGTGGTCCTGAAGACGTTGATGGAATTGAGTTTGCAAGCAATTCAGTTGATGTTTAAGTTCATTAGGCATTAAACATTTACAAGCACATTATTTAATATTTCTCTTATATTATTTTATTTTTATCTCAGTTTCCAAAACACAGGTGAAAGTTTGTTCTACTCAGTGGCCCTTAAAGCATCTACTATTGTTTAATAAGACATCTTTCATATGTATCAAGTATGTGTGGGAAAAGCAGTACTGAGGTTCAAGTTCAACTTCAGAATGTGTCAGGTGTAAAGACAGACCATGTGACAAAACAGAGATACTTGTGAAAGTATAGGCTACTGCAAGACAGCAGTGCGCTGAATGGGTGCCGCAGAGAGTTCCATCAGAGGGCACTGGTGAGCCACAATGCAGCAAACAGCTACAAATTTGACAGTGATCACAAGTGACCAGGTGAAGACATGTTATAGAACTTGCGTATCATAGCTGTGCGATTGATTGTGATTGCTACCATTGTCCTCATTTGTAAGTCGCTTTGGATAAAAGTGTCTGTTAAATGACTAAAAGAATAGAAAAAAACTGTGCTTACCAAAGGCAGACAATCTTGACTCATCTTTACTGTTCCATGTCAACATTATAGGACCATATAACTAATTTGCGCAGTAAAAATGTCTGCATGTCCCATTGTTATATTTAATGCACCTTTAAAAACTGACCTGAATTGAATTTTCATCTGTGCATTCTTTAAAATGTTTCTTTTATGTTCCACAGAAGAAAGTCTGTCCCACTGTAAAATGTAACAGAATGGTGAACCATGCCTTTACCATGAATTCAGAATTCCAAAATGGATCCCAGTGTGGAATTCAGCATAAGTAATTATGCATTTGCCTTGGTTTGCTGTCTAATTTGATTGATACTATTGTTGTGTTTGACACATTTTGTGTTAATGTCTGTGCATGACAATTAATTTGCAAGATAAATCTGAGCTGTTTCAACTGAAAGAAACTTGCACTGACTGAACTTAAAACAACACCAGTGCCTTAGTTTTATTTTAAGACGCACACTAGTAATGCTTATAAAAATTACTTAAATGTCCTAATTGAACTATATTGCCTAATCCTGGTAATATGAAACTGGTAATATGACTTTATCTGAAGAGTGATCATATTAATCTCATAATAATACTGTTACATTTTTAATACAACATGTAATACATTTATACAATTTTTGCATCAAGTGTGAATTTATGATCTAATAAAGTCAGTTCAATTTAAGAAAAGCAGCCCATTCATATGTAATATAATAACAGTAATTTCTTGTAAAAACAAACAAGCATTACACTAAAAAAACAATTAGATGAATATATATGATGTTCCACTAGCCTAAAGGAAACCAATATTCACCATAATACTGAATTCAAATAAAACAATTTTTTTTGTATATAAGGACTATATTCTTTTAACAATTTAACAATTATTTAATTTGATTTTGTAAAAATAATGAATTAAACTAAACAGGAAAAAATGGCCGAAGTAGGGGGAAAGAATGAAAATTCTATTAAGATTGCCACACCCCAGTACTGAAACAAATCAGTGTGCCTTAATTGGGGTTTTCCAAGTAAAGACATAGTAGGCTACACACTTTTTTTTTTTTTGTTAAGTTGCTAAGTACAAGTTGTTGCAGGTGTACTGAAAAAGTCTGCTTTTGACATTTGATTTAAATTTGTTATTTTTCGTGTTTTCGTTTAGCTTGCTGGCTGGAATGTAAACTGAATGAATCATTGCGTAATGTGTGGCCAGCGTCCTAGCCTGAGGGCGTATTGAAGAAACAACCTGCCTCAGAATCAAGTATCTGTTCATGCAGGGCGAATTCTGTTACGAGCTCGTCATTTAAACATTCAGCATTCTCAGGATTTTACTTAAAACTTAAGACAGCCTGCGTTTTTTTCTGTTTTGACAGGTCCGAAAAGCGGAGAATGATCTTGAATTTTGTCAGGGGAATGTGACCAGGAAATGCGAACAGATTTTTGACCGCAAGCAATAAATCGCCTGCTTTACTGTCGACAGGACTGTGCTATCTCGTGTCACCGGTCCAAGGGTTCTCACAACCTCACACAATGGACGACACGCTTCGTCTCGGGTTAATGCTAAATTTACAGGAATAAAATAAACCCTATGGAACACTGAAATGCGACATACTACTTCAGTTTAACTTGATTACACATACAGGACTGGTGAACAGCTACACAATGCAAGACTTCAGAGAGAGGTTTATACTGTGCTGTCAAAGTACTTTCCCATGTTTCAGAGACCCGGCGAACAACAACCCATCTAACACCGCGAAAGGCAAAAATGGAGAGGTAACTGAAGACATTACAAAGCCGCCAAACAGGGTGTTACCTCCGACACCTGTGGAGAAACCCGGCTACGTTTACATTGCGCTGTACGACTACACGGCGCGCACGGAGCATGATTTGAGTTTTCAGGCAGGGGATAAACTGGAGCCACTCAGGAAAGAGGAAGACTGGTGGTACGCGAGAGGAATCACCGGGATTTCGGCGAACAGAGAGGGCTACATTCCTGCTAATTATGTTGCACCAGTAGAAAGCCTCGATGCTGAACCGTAAGTTTGTGGCACAAACTAATCTGTAAGCAAGAAACACCTTAAAAGTAAGTGTATATGTAGGCTATAGCTTGTCAGTGAAAATTATGGCAGGCTATGCAATTAATGGTTTATTTATTTATTTTATTTTAGTATTTCCCGATTTAGTTGTAGTTAGAATGATGTCACTCAAGCACTCATTTTTTTCTTAACACCCCTAAGCATAATTATGATTTTTAGTTAATTTTCAGAGTCAGAGCTTTTCTGTGATTATTAGTTGTTTTTTATAAGTAGGCTTGGCACCAGTACAACACTGACAACAGTCACTCAATGAAGTCAGATAATTGTATAAACCATATTGTATAACAATGTATTGTATTGCGTCCATGGAACCTAATTGTGAGCCTATGCATTCAACAAAAGGGATATTATGTAGATTCCTGGCAGCAGCTGGCAACAGATTCTGTTGTTTCTTAAGGTAAGCTGGTTAATGTTCAGTGGTCAACCAGGAAGTAAAGTGTTCGAATGTTGAGCTTGTTAATGATTCCAAGGCTTTGTGCACTGTAGATGTCATAAATCAATAAAAAGTGTATACTATAAAAAAAGTATACTGTATTAATTATGCCATGTCATGTGTGATAAAATCTCTATGCTTTGTATGTCACTTTGGCATGCTAAATAGTTTCAGAGGAATGGACTTTGCTAGAGATAACTTTCCAGTTTTTCCAGGTCTGTCACCAACAACATAATGATTCTGAGTGTGAATAATTTTGTTGCAATTAAACATACTTTGTAGTCAAATGTAGACATTTGACAACTTGATTATAATTCATAATTGTATTGCTGATGTGCGATAGCATCATGTGCCAGCAGCAGGTCTTCAGCTGTAACTATGATATCTGTGTTGGAAGTTTTAGACATATTCTACTGGACACAAGGCATCTTCATAAGCTTTGTGTATTTTACAACAATCATAAACACTGAGTTTGAGGTTTGTTTATTAAATAAGTAAATAAAGTAATAAATCTTTGTCTAAATGTCTTTATTTGAACATACTCAGTTGTTATCCAGACCTGGATCGTCGATTACCCTGGTGGTTCTCAAATGGTTTTGCTTCAGAAGTTCAAAACCCATGATAATAAACTGCTTTAAAATTGTTTTCTCATTTTTAAATGACCCATGACCCATGGTTTGTTGTATTTTATTAATTTGTTGTATGTTGTTAATATTTTATTATTTTTTCTTTGTTAAAATTCAGTGTGTGACCACTGATTGATTTTGAAATGATGTAACGCTGTGATACTCTTCCACTGCAGATGGTATTTTCCAGAAACAAAGCGCTTGGAGGCCGAGAAGATGTTGATGTCTCAAGAGAACAGTAATGGAGCTTTTCTAATCAGGAACTGTGAAAGCCAGGCAGGGGAGCTCTCACTCTCAGGTACATCTGACGTCAAATAAATAAATTAATACATCAAAGTCTATAAAAGGTCTATTGCTCTCAGATCAGTTTTGTCAAAGTTTGACATCATTTGGCTTACGTCACAAGTAGTGACTTGAAGGATTGGTGTCTTTACTATGTAGGGCAAGTATACACAACATATTTTTGTGTTTTTCAGGACTCAAACCTGCAGAACTTGTTGGCTATGGTCACATGATCTGTTATGTCCCACAGCATGTATCAGCATATCTTTGCTCCATGATTTAAAGACCAGAGCTAAAACATAAATGTCTATGTCTATGGAATGTTTATTATTATGTTCAGATCATAATCAAAATCAGTGTTTTTATAGTCAATGATTTGTTTATGCTGAAATGCGGATGTGACGTTAAATTTAGCTGTCATCAAAAGCAAAGTGAAGTTAAAGAATTTACTGTTACTAAGACCAGTGTATCTGCTTCCTGAATACTAACAAAAAAGATAAATATATATTTCCTCATTCAAAAGTCTTAGAGTCATGACTGACATTTAAAGATCATGAGGTCTAAACTCTTGATGAGGACTGTGGTCAGGTTTCCTGAATACAGTGACAGCAAATATCGTCAGCAAGCATGTGACTGAGAGTAGCTGATTACTCACCAGCTCGTTATCATTAAAGCCGGGGTGGCCAACTCCAGCCCTGGAGAGCTCAGCTCCAACCCTTATAAAAACTCACCTGCCTGTAATTTCCTAGTAATCTTTTAGACATTGATAAGCTTGTTTGATTATGGTTAAAGCAAAACTCTGCAGGGCTCTTGAGGAAGATTGTTCGCCACCGCTGGACTTGACTGTGCCCTAAGCTTTCAGTGACACTCCCTTTTCACAGATTAGGTACTATGTAAAAAACACAGCCTAATACCTCAGTCCAGCAATAAAATATTGCCCATTTTTCAATATTTGAGATTTTGCTCTCAGGGGGAAAAAAATTGGAAGGGATGAATTCAAAATCTTGTTGTTAACATTACATTGACTATTTCTAGAATATTTCAAATAAATAGTTTAAATTAAAACAGTAGAAAATTGTTTTAAGGTACATCGTTTGAGTAGTTGTTCACCGTATAAAAGAGCTTGAGAACTAATGGTATTTGGCCTATGTGGTTATAGTTCAAGTACAAACGTGCTGAACACTTACGTTTCCAGTGTTAGGAGTGTGTGACTGTATATTGAC
>JAUYWG010000057.1:610726-630914 GCA_034779775.1 Enteromius afrohamiltoni
AGTCACTGAGATGATTTAATAGGACATGTGTGATATTTGTCTACTTCCCTATCAATTTTTTTAAGGACCAGATTGTCTAAGTAATTCATTAAGTAATGATATCCACATTATTATTTGTAGTCGAAAAACAACTGAGATAGTTGATACACAAATTACGTCTTAAGGGCTGTGGATGCGGGATGAAGAGATTCTATTGCAGTGAGAAGGAGAGGGTAGATTTTTATCACATGACTCCAGCACATTTGTGCCACAGAAACACTCAGCAGTGATGGGTCACCTTCCCCTATAAACACACTCAAACAAATCCTTCTACAGCGTTCTGTCCCACTCTTCTACTGCAAAATGACGTCTTTTACCACCCTCTTCATAGTAAAGACAGCAGAAACTTTCCATTGTTTTTATAATAAGCTAATTATGGTTTAACCATGAGTACAAAAGCTCAAGTTACATTTTTTGCTCCTTTTAGTATTGGATCATTACATACAAAGACTTTTTTTTCTGCCTTTTTTTAGTTTGTTAATCTGTTAGTTGCCCAACTGAAGGGCTGTGTCCTTATATTTGTAAATACTGCTTTTGTGTGTGCTGCATGAGAACTGATAAATAGTGTTTAAAATATTGTTGTATTATAAACTTAGTCTAGATTGTCTCACAGTGCGATATGCATTGTGATACAATACTATAATTTGACACAGCATTGCGTTGCACTACATTATTATAAATGAACGGCAACTTAAAATGAACCAAATGTGCAGAAGAGTGTGTAATGAGCCATTCAAACAAACAGTGTATTTTAAAGCAAGGATTTGAAAAAACACAATGGTTACATTTTCCAGGAAGTCATTTTACCAGTGGCTGTCTCTCAACATTAACCAAAGTGTGTGTGAGTTTTTAAGTGAGAACATACCTCAAAATCATTTGCCTTATTGTAGTGCATGTTAAGCACTTTGTAGAGCTCTGTATCACGGCTCACAATGACATCATCAACGTCTGCCACACCGTTGTTTATGGCCTGCCTGGCAAACTTCTCTATCTGGATGTAGTAGAACTCTCTAAAGTTACTGAACCACTTTATCAGCTGAGATGTGATACACCTGTTAAACTAAAACACAAAGAGTGTTAAATACTAGTTAGTTACTAATTAGTTTTAAAGAACCTTAATCAGTCTGCCCTCACCTTCACATCTGAGAAGTACATCTTGAGCATGCTGGAGCTTGGGTACCGGGTGTAGAAGAACATCAGTTTGGCCTTCTTAAGGTGATTTGGGGACAGTCCTTCCTGGATTTAACACTAGCAGTAAAGGAAAATAAGCCCAGCACTAAGATTTGCTTGACATTATCATCTCATCACTCAAGGTGTCGGCTCGTCACGTTCAATAAAACATGAAAAACGCCACACCAACATATTTTACATCAGAAACTAATTTTACAGGCAAAGCGGGCAACGTCTTTTCCAATGCCCTGATCCCAAACCTCCAGATGTCAAAGAGATAAAAATCATTTGCATATCACCTTCAAATGTGTTTGTAACCTTCATTTTAACAGGGCCAGAACACAAATATAGCGGTAAAGGTTTTGGTAGGCTCTTTTGTGCATGGCAAGCTAGAAATGGTTTTCCTAGCTGACAATAATCAGACATTCTTAAAAATAATATGTTAGAGGCTTTTTGTAGTAAATCGAGATAAGATTAATTAAATTTAATTAAATTAAATTATAAGCAAACTATAAACAAACAAACAAACAAAAAACTACATGTTGTTGCTGGTGTTATTAAATCAGTTATACAGGTCTACCATATCAGACCTTGAAGGGGAAACAGTTTGGCTGTCTGCCAATGCTGCATATTTTCTTCCATACTTTCAGCACTCGTCAATAATCTGTTTAAGATAAGAGCGCACACTGAATGTTCAAACTGCACTGTGTGTGACACTCCTGTTGTTGTCCCGCTATGACCTCTGCCAGACAACAAAATGGCTGAGTGGGCAAATTTACCAGACAAAGAGAACTGAGCTACCTCCTTTAAGGCCTCTCTGAGCTCTGACATTAGTTCAAAGCCTTTTGTGTGGCTGTCAAACAAAAACCTCAACCACTTGCAACATAACTTTATGTTATGACAAGATACAGACAAGATAACTCAGAATTGATAACTCAGAATTGAATATAGCCATATACTAAGTCCACTGAATTTCATTATGCTTTTACCTTTATCTCTGTTCACAGCAATCCATTTAAGTGCATGTCCCTTTAAATGCTAATGAACTCTGCTCACCCCGAGAGCAGAGCTGTTCTCATGAGATTGTAAAATGTAGCCATATTCAGTCGCAGAACATGTTAATTGATTTGCAAAAATGTATTTAAAAAACCTAACCCAGCATAACGGTTTAATGATGTACAACCTGAATCTACCTTTTCACAACTCATCTGATTCTTCTGTCTGTTTTCTGACCAGTTGTATACTTTACTGCAGTTTCCATTAAGAGATTAGAGATGGGTTCCATCTCGGTTTGCTATTTTAATAGTTGCTATTGCATGCCATGTGCAACATTAATTGCTTCATGAACTAAATGAATGTGACAGTATTTTGTGACAAAATGCAGTTACACTAATGCATTTCGCGCACAGAAAAATAAGAACAGCAGTTACATTTTGTCAATTCCCTTTTTTGTACACAAAGTTCAGCACCCAAAAGTTATTCTTACCATTGTCAGATGAATTTGCCCATAAAATGAAAGGGCATTTGCTACTGATAAGCATTAACATGAGATATAATTTTTGAGGCAAAGTAAGTAATCACAATTTAATTAAATCATAATTAATAATTAGATAAGACTTTATAATAATGTGCCCTGACCAGGAACATTGTATTAACATAAATAGTGAAAGGAAAGCTTTTACTACTATTAAAAAGGATATTGTACAGCCTGAGTATGGAGAGATGTCTGATATGTCCTGGAGGTCCCCACATTCAGATTTGATGAGTGACAGACCTTCAGCAGTGCTTCCTGGGAGGACTGGTGAGCAAGAATGGTTAAGCATCAGATGCTGGCTGGAAGCCATTTTTGTCCGTAAGCTGGTGGTCTCCCTTGACAGATCCATTAAGCCAGGAGAATCTTTACTAGAATATCCTGTTGATGAGGCACCAAGTGTGCTCTGGAATGAGTAACCCACGAGAGGAAGTGAAAATGTGTGACGGAATGATGGGGAGATGAAGCCTGTGTTTCCAGAAAGAGATGAAGGGTGTAAGGAGGGATGAGGGTGACCATTCTGAACTGCAGAATCTGAGGACTGGTGGCGCTCGGATGCAGACTTTTGTACTACCAGTGGTAGTGCCTCTGTCTGATCGTTAGCACAAGGAAGAGGGACCCCGACAAATGAGTCAAGTGGGTTAGGAAAGATAACATCACCAAAGCACTGCAATCTCTGATTAGCAGTGTGGAAGTTTGGGTTCTCCCCATTAAATGAAAAGCGGTCCTCATTTGCTGGGAGTGAAGGGAATACTTGTAACAGTGGATGTGGAGGTTTTGAAAAAACATTCACCACCGTGTCTACCACCTGAGACATGGCAGAGTTTAGCTCCTGCTTAAGTGTTTCTGCAAGATGCTTACCTATTTCATGCATAGACATGAAACCTTTGCTCTGTAAAGAACCTTTTTGTTTGGCCATCTCTCCATCCAGCAAAGCTTGTTCACGATGCAGGGCCTTGGCTTCATCCAGAAAGCATCCTGAATCCAAATCTGCTATCTCATTAACAGATTGATCAGCCACAGACTTTTGAATGAGATGTTCATTGATGCCACCATCACCTAAGATTCCATCAGATTGTACACTGTGTTCTGAGAGATTCCCTCCATCTGCTTCTGAATCTGTGCTGTCATAGATTTGGAAGAACTTTTCTTGAAGCTGTTTCAACTGTTTCTGCATGTCTTCCAACTGTAGTTTCAGCTGCCTGCGTTCTTCAACCTTCTGCTGTTTATGTGTGGAAACCATCTGCTGGAAGCTGTGTTGCTGCTGCTGAGGTAATTTTTGTTTTCTCTTGTTCTCACGATTGCTTTCTCTTGGGCTGAAGGACTGTGTAGTGATGTTGGTTTCTCCCTCTAACTCCTGTTCACAGCGCTTTCCACTAGAGGTTGCCATCACATTTGGTAAGTGGTTCATTCCACGAATTATGTTCTCAACACGAGCACGCTTAGCCTGAAGGTGCTCTTCATTTAGCCGCTCAGATTCCAAGGACTCCAATGAGATTTTTCCACATTGTGAGAGACATTCTTCAGCGCTCTCCTGGGATGAGTTGCTGCAAGTGTCCTCCTGTAATGGTTCAGGTTCTGCTTTCCTGGGGATCACTGGCTCCCTGCCTACTGTTCCTCTTATTGCCTTATTGCTCTTCAGTAGGTTTGTGATGAAAGTGGCACCAGAAAAGGGTATCAAGTTATCCTCATATGAGCTGCCCCTTTTAAGAAGTTTGCGGAGAACATTTGATTTGGCCTCACCAAGCTGAGTTCCATGGCACTCAACCGCATCCTGCTTCTGACCATAATGGGAGTTCATGGCATTCAAGATGACAGTGGATTTGGCTGCACGGGTGACAGTGATGACGGCAGAAGCTGTTTGTGTTGATGCGGCAGATGAGCTAACAATTCTCTTCACTCCAATGTCCACACGTCTTCTTTTTGTCTGTCTACTCAAATGGAACTCTGTATCATGGTCTGGCATTTCTAGTGCTTCTTCTGACCCATTTTCCACAAGCCTGAACTTTCACACTTTTATCACAGTCACCTATGGACAGAAAAGCGAGAGAAACACAAACTAATCAAGCATCTTCAATACAGGAATTACAATATTTCAAATGATAAAATGTATATGCACTTTGGAAAATATCAAATATAGACTTTAAATAAACACAAAAAAGAGAGTGAAAGAGAAGATTACATAAGATATATATTTATAAAATAAAAATTTGTACTATTATTAATTAGTAGTTAAGTCTACATTCTTCAATCAAAAATTGTCGAATTCATTGAACTGATTGGAAAGGTGTGGTTGTCATACCATATTTATTTTATGATACATTTAAAAGTGGGCAAAAGTTGTTTCTTTTTTTTTTACAACAAATATTTATAAAAAATCTTTAAAACCAGGTCAAAAAATAAAAGAAAAATGTTCATACAGGTTAAACCCAATAAAATCTATATGTCTTTTAAAGACTAAGTGGTCGACAATACAATAAAATTAACTAACCAAAAGATAAATAAATATAAACAAACAAACATGCTACACGCTGGTCGGACCACTGCACATTGCTAGTCAGATCATACAACTTTTTGCACATTAATAAGCAATCTTTAAAAAATGTATTAATTCTCATTATGAACTAATTTTTTCAGAAGCATATTATACAAGCAACATAGAAGAAAACATGACTGTATCTTTGACAATATTTGCATTTACGTCAATATCAAGACAAACCTGGGTTTACGATCACATAAAGAGAAAAGCACCATAATAAAGTTAACGTGTATTGAAACACATCATCATAAAGTATAAAAACAATGTGTTCTTTTTGTTTCTTTATAAGCCTAAGTAATTACAGTAGTTGAATTCAGTAGCCTGTTTATTAATTTTACTGAAAAGTGATTGTCACGTCATTGACCCATATTTAAAATTTCTATGACGTGGTCAAACAGCCATACTGTCTAATGTATTGATAACGATAACATATAGTTTCATGTTACATTTCTGATTTCACAAAAGCATCCAAATCGATCGAAATCACATAAATGACTAACATTTATAAATATTGTAAGCAATAACAATGGCGAATAAGTCCAAAAGAAGCATAAACATTGCAAAAACGAACCGTTTAAATCTATAAAGCGAGGAGAGACGGTACATTTTCAAATGCCCGTTTAAAGACAAGTAAACGTCAGTAAATTGTAACACCATCACTGATAAACTTCATCATTCGCTGTCATAAAGGGACAAGACGTCACTTACTCACAAATGACCGCAGAAAGGCTTCTGTGTTTTGTGCGATGATAAATAGTATAATACGAAATAAAATCTCCCAGTGGACGAGATGGTGCGGATTAAAAAAGTAAGTGACAAGCAGTAATGATGGGACAGTAGCTGTCCAGCGCACTGCACGCGCTCCTACAGCTGCAAGGAGCACTTAAAGACTCAAATAAAGGAAACAGGAAGACTTCGCGTCATTAAATCAGTGTGATGTAACGCACTACCCACCAATAAGAGCAACTTGATGACCACACAATACGAACCAAGCGTGATATTCCAATTGTGTATTCAAATGAATGCGCGTCTTTTCCCTTCATTTGAGAAACCATTTGAGTTCAGTCTGCTTCAGTCGAACAGACTTAGTGCACAGACTCAAAGTGGTCCTTTTTTGGACAGATTCTGTTTCACAAAATCCTAGGCTAATGCTACACTTAAAAAAAAAAGTTTAATGTACGGTAAAATACCTCCCATTAAAAAGAAGGTAGTACAATTTAACAACGAAAAATGCTACCTGTCAAATTATGTTTTATTAATGTCTACCCTAACCCCAACCCTAACCCTTACAGTAATGCAAATATAGTAATTGCAAATATAGTAATTTATTCGCGGTTTTGGCTATAATGTATACGGCTACTGGAAACCAACAATAAATATATTTTTTCTACCTATTATTTTATGTTTTATTTATGTCTACACCTACCCTAACCCTAAACCTACCTTTACAGTAATGAAGACACATTAAATATTGTTGTTCAGGGTGAGAAAGAATAATGCAACATTGACGTGCGTGCGCAAAAATGTCAGAACACCGGCAGCTGTGGTTGCCAGAAGTTCACTCTAAAATATATGGTCACAATGTGAAATGCTTTACAGAATACTTTTTGAGAACTCGTAAATTTAACATTTGAGAACTGCAGCTAGTTTAAGGTACATTTTTGTTAAATAAAACAGATATATTGTAAACATGTTTACAGTAATTTACATTAAAATTAACATGGAAATTAACTCTGCTTCAATTGCTTCCGACAGTTCGAGTTTTAATTTCAAGTATTTATACAGGGTTAGTAATGTGAACTTATATCATTCGAACTCACTAAGAAGAAATATGTTTTAGAACAAAACAGAAAACATTTTAAATATGAAAAACACATCTTTAACTCAAACCATTGCAGTTCATCATCAGCTATAACAAACAAAACGGAAAGCTCATCACTGCTTCAGTTCCTGTGTTTAAATAAAACAGCAGATCATCAGTGTTTGTGTCTGATCATTGACTGAAGCACAGACTCTACTCTCCAGCTCAATGGTGACCCTGGAAACTACATTAAACCAACACATCTCTCTTCAGAAAACCACATTCATACAGTTCAGTTAAATATTTACTCTCCTTATCAGTTTAAAACTTTGAAGAACGGTTTTCTGTGTACTTTAACTAATATTTCAGTAAAAATAGCTTTTTTTGTTTGGTTAATCTGACTGTTACGTTTTACAGTAAATTGCTGTTTTTCCATTAATTAACAGTAACTTACTGGCAAGCTGGGTTGCCAGCAATTCATTGTTTTTTCTAACGGTCATTGCCGTAAATTAATTACAGTTTATTGCTGTTAAATTACATTGCATGCTGTTTTTTTTTTTTTTTTTTTCATCTTACATCTTTAACCCTTTAAACCCCACAACAAACCCTCATGAACTCTAATAATGTGTGCGCACTACAGAGTGTTAAAGTAAGACTGAATCAGTGTGATGAATTAAGAGATTATTGAGCATTAGTGACAGCTGCTGTTAACAAACATGAATGAAAGAGAAACACAAGAAACAACTGACTTCTCACACATCTTAGATGAAATCAACTGAAAGACCAAACAATGGCAATTATGTATTTTAAGATATCTCAGTGCAAGCCTTTTCAAGTTTAGACAGCTCTAAACATTTATTTTAGTCTTAAACCCTGTTTGGGAAACTGCCCCTATATCTTGAACAACTTCTAAATCAGCATCAGCACGTTCACACATTACTAACCAGACTGTCAGACATCTACAGAAGTTCTTATCGAGAGTTAACAGAGATTTAAGTAAATATTCTTCTTGCTTTTGGACACTACCATGATGGAGATCAGTGTGAGCTTTAGTTAAGTTCTTGACCCTTACCGCATATTCGGTTGTTAACAATGTGTTTTGAAACACGTTAGATGTGGCAAAAACAAAAATGTAATAAGACAAATTAAAGTCTGTACAACTATAAAGTACTGCGTCATTTATTGGGTATTATACCCCCCTGTTTTTTCCTTTTGTTGTTTTATCTCTTACTAAAGCATTGTTATACATTTAAGCAAAATGAGCCTGCAATTATGGTTAACAATTAAGAGAAAAATCTCCTGATGCTAAGAAGCACAAACCTCAATACTCAGTGTATGAATCTCAAGAACAGTGACAATCAACAAAATAAATAGATCCACTTATAAAACCTGCTGCTAAAACTCAACAAAAAAAACTGATGGAAAAAAAGAAGCACATAGAAAGAATTAGAGAAAAGAAGTGGACAATTCAGTTGCATAATTTATTCATGTTGCAATGCATGCTGGTACTCATGGGTGGGGTTTGTTCTGTTCTGGTACCCAGCATGCATTGCAACACAAAGCTTTTGACTCACCATTGTTGAGATTCATATGCTTGTTACTGATGTCTGTGTGTGTCCAAATTCAGCTCTAAATAAAAGTAAGTGCATACAATATCATGTTTCTTTTTCCTTCTGGAATTCAATACAAAATGAAGCTAAAAGTAATATATAAATAAAAACTCATCAAATTTGAGTGAAGCAAGATCAATTCAGCATCTAAAATGTAATTTACTGCAAGTTTTGGTTAATCTACCATATAAAAAGTGCTTCACAAACACACATCAATAACAGTCAGAATTAATTTTATGTTGAATCTCAAGGGTGAAGAGCCCAACTAACGCAGACGCTGATCACAACAATGGTGAAAAACTAAAGCATCTAAATGTTTATTAATTCTCAAAGATTTTTTGTAGATATGACAGAAAAAAAGTCAGACTGTAATGTGTGAAGCTGGTAAAGCTGTTTGTGGAGTTCTTTAATCATCTGCTGCTTTATTTCAGTTTATTTCATCTAAGGCTGTGACTGAAGTCAGTCATAACCAACGACAAGGGCAAAAATAAGCTGGATTTGGGCCATAAGGCTGTTTAAAAAAGCAATAGCAACAATTATGGAGGGACACCTTTTCAGAGCAACCATTATGGAAAAATTTTCTGACCATGGGGAAAAAAATTTGATTGGATGATAATAACATTCTAGCCTATATGTCAGGATAATCAAATAACAACTGTGCAAATAAACTCCACATTCAGTTGCAGTTTTCAGACTACACTAATATTAGGTGACAAGTGCCTCAAGTGACAATTTCTTAAGATTCTAAAATTGAATCTTCTAAAATAGTCATAATAAAAAGTGAGTAGATGAGACTATAAACTACATACAATTAATTGGTGTGCTGTAACCAAATAAGACAAAAATAACAGCTGTTTATAAAGTCAATCAAATATTTGTATAATTTAAAAAATATATATATATATATATTTTTTTGGTTTGCAGAAAGATATAAGGTATATTGATTTCCCATGCTGCAAGTTAGTGGTTTTAGAGGATGAGCGAATTCTGAGTGGAGCTTATTATTGTATTTAATAACCCACACTCATGTGTTTTGTCTTTTTAACAATGATCAGATAAATGTCTTGACAAGCCAAACGCCTGCTATGATGAGAAACTTGCATCATCACATGAAATAACTATATAATATAAATTCATTTTGAATCCAGACAATTATTGGCATAATTTGGGAAATTAAGAAAGTTTTGCCCCAGAGGAGACTGCCGGACACGACACACCGGCCCACAACCGATCAACTGAGAAAAGACTGGGGGTCTGATGTCCAGCACACTTAATAGCAAACTAGCTATTTGTCTTCTCAGCTCACATGCTTTCAATAAACACACACACACACACACTAGAGTGAAATGGCAGAAAGGCCACTACACTGTGATGGTCATCATAGCAGATAATTGCATCTGTCTATCTGTCTGTCTAATTGCTGGTTATTTTCACATTATGAGTGATTTACTCCTGTGCTTTGATGTTCTCTTGACCTACTGATTGTGTGACAGAAGGTCGCCAGACAGTATACCACAAACAGTACTCCAGCTGTACCTGTTATTTTCATAAAGACTAAGTGAAATAACATAGATAAGAGCGGTGCGTTTGTAGTACATGTGTGGTAATTATATTTGACCTCACAGTACCTTATAGGTTAAACTGTCTCTCTTCCATTTAGCCATCTATACAAGAAACAATATCTTATAACAATCAAAGCAGAAAATCAGTTGAAGCCTTGCCAGAATCTACAAGTCTAATTTTTGTGGCAGATAGATATCAAGACTACACTCTGGAAAATACATTAACATCAAAAATAACACCAGTGTGAATCTATTCAAGAGTTAGTGTGCCCCAAAAAGAAA
Organism: Enteromius afrohamiltoni; assembly: GCA_034779775.1. Lineage (NCBI taxonomy): Eukaryota > Metazoa > Chordata > Actinopteri > Cypriniformes > Cyprinidae > Enteromius > Enteromius afrohamiltoni. Next base: position 621,261 of record JAUYWG010000057.1, read on the forward strand.
AAATCTGTAATCATCTATTCATTCTTGTGTTGTTTCTAAAGTAAAAACATAATATTTTAGCAGACAGTAATTTAGATCTTTTAACTATTTTCTTTTGTTTCCCACAGCTGTCCTGAAGCAATACATAATAAATTAATGCTGATGCTGTATTTTTGCTGTTCTTACCCATACAGTGAAATCATATATTGTCCCAAAGATGTTAACATTTATGTAAACTATTATTCTTTGCTCGGATCATATTTAGGACCAGAATAAGTGATCACATTACTCCAATTTTGAAATATTTGCACTGGACAGGGGTTTCATCACTGCATGGCCTGGCCTGGCTTCTAAAAACCTGCCATTTTACGCTGTCGATTTATTGTTTATGAATGTTTAGTTTGTGATGTGTGCATTGCATAACATGTAAAGCACTTTGTGAAGCTCATTTAAGGTACTATGTAAAATAAAGTTGATGTTTTTTATTTGCTAAATTTCAAATGTTTTAGTGTTATAAACTGAATAGGTGTATTCTTATTCGCTTTGTGGCATAGCAGTAGTGTACTACTTTCTTTTGCCCTGAGCCATTAGCCATCATGCTCATAAATCTACTTTTCTGTGGTGAGGAGGGCACTGCACACCTTGTCAGAAACACCCACATTAAGCGCTAAATAAACGAAAACATCCTGCTCTCTGCAGCACTCTAGAGGCCCCAAACTAAACCAGCAGCACTCTGTGTTGGGGCAGGTCGTGTCTCCTTCCCTTTCATTCATCTCTCAGTCTTTCCTCGGGCACCTGGCATCTGTTTGTATATTGTGTGGTTCATGGCTGTCCTCCGCTCAGGGCTTTAAAGCATTTTTTTCCCATTCCAATGACTTCCTGATCCCCGTGATGTCATAATGGAGGAAAGTCGGTAGTAAAGTGGAGGATGCAAACACCCATTTCCTGTCGTGTGCCAGACCCACTAATGTGAGACTTTAATTGTGGTCCTGAAAAAGGAAGTGTTCCAAATCTGGGAAATTAGATAAAGAGAATGTATTATGAGATTATAATGGCTGCTAAAAATTTTATAGGGAATACAAACAAAATCATACACTATCAAATCATACCCTGTGAACAAAGGTGATGTTACTTGTGTTATAAAAACATAAATCATCAACATTTAAATACCACATCAAATTGCTGATTGTGCTGCTGGTTCTTGAGGTTTCGTTTTTATTCTGCTCAATCCCCATTGTTCTCACAGAATCAATGTCTCTCACCTGTATTTCACAGGGATGCAGAGTCGCAATGTCATTAAATGTGGGAATGTTTCGATAGTTAAAAAAACATAAATGCAGGTCTTTATTATCTGTCTCAACGAAAAAAAGCATTTCAAAAAATTATTCATCAGTGCATTAAAAATCCAATAATTAATTAATTAAGGTACGGCAAATCAGAGCTTCAGCAGAATATTCTCCCTGAGGCCATCCACTGCTAAAAACTGTTTACCATGTCTGTTAAGATTATAATAGACACACAAACTTGTGAAATGACAGAAAATTTTCACCTTTATTGGTGTCATCATGTCACTGGCTAAGCCAAAACAAATACAAAACAGAGCCATCAGTTCAAATTAGACTGCACGGACAAATATTTGTTAACACACTGAAAGAAACGAGTTCTCAACCATTGTGTTTTTTCATACAAGAGTGAGAATGTTGTTGATTAAATTTAAAATATTCAATTTGTTCATAATGATATTACATATTTGAAAATTAGCTTCCATATATTCAGAGACTAGGTGGTCAGCAGTCATTCAGCATTTATGAACCTGTAGAGAAAAGTCTTACCTTGGCGATAACTTCTGGTTCTGATGATTAGTGGTTAAACATGCAAAATAAATAGTTTTCGGTAAACCTAATGGTCAGTCTTTGGTCTCATTAATGTATTATTTGTGCCAGAGTAAATAGCTAAGTTTCAAAACTTTCTATATTTATGTAACTTTGAGCTTTAGTACTTTTCACTGAATTGCTAACCAACTTTTATAATGGCTGTTGTTGTTTATTAATGGTGCTGTATGTAATGTACTTAATGTACTACCACTACCTCTTACGACCGCTATGCTGATGACACACAGCACTATCTTTCATTTCAACCAGATGACCCAACAGTAGACGCATAGATCTCAGGCTGTTTGGCAGACATCTCGGAGTAGATGAAAGAACATCATCTACAGCTCAACCTGGCAAAGACTGAACTCCTCATTTTCTCTGCAACTCCAACTCTACAGCATGATTTCACCATCCATCTGGATACATTAACTATTAACTTCAATTTCTGCAAGAAATCTTGGAGTTATCTTTGATGACCACCTCTCATTTAAAGTCCATATCCCTAAAACTGCCCGATCTTGCAGGTTTGCCCTTCACAACATTAGAAAGATCAGACCCTTTCTTACAGAGCAAGCCACACAACTCCATCCAGGCCCTGGTCATCTCCAGGCTGGATACTGCAAGGCTCTTCTAGCCGGTCTTCCCTCATGCACAGTCAAACCTCTACAAATGATTCAGAACGCAGCAGCACGACTGGTCTTCAAGGAGCCCAAAAGGGCCCATGTCACACCTTTCTTCATCTCCCTACATTGGCTCCCAATTGCAGCTCAATCAAATTCAAATTCATCAAATTCAAGACACTGATGCTAGCATATGGAACAATTTCCGGCTTGGCACCCGCTTACCTCACTGCTACTACTCTACACTCCCTCCAGAACTCTGAGATCCGCCTTAGTGACGCTACATTGTACTATCACAAAGAGGCACAAAATCTCTTTCCAGAACATTCTCTTACACCGTTCCTGGCTGGTGGAATGACCTTCCCATCACTATCCAAAATGCCAACTCCCTTACAACTTTCAAACGACCCATCTCTTTTAACACTACTTAACATAAAAAAATAAAAAACATTCTCTTAACCCTATCCTTTCTTTCCCTTTCTAGCCTGCACTTATCTAAACATTGTCCGTTATACTGTCATGCCACTGGCGTGCCTTGTGTTTATGTTGTTGTTTCTGCCATGTGTCTTCCCTCGTTTGTAACTCCGCCCTGTAATTAGTGTTCACTCCCTGCCAGCCCTGTGTCCTGTATCTGTGTATTTAAAGCCTGCCTGTTGTCTTGTTCGGTGTGTTGCATTTTCGTTTTGTTTTTGCACTGCTCTCAGCCTGTTCCCTTGTCTTGGTATTCTATTAAATGTTCGCTACTGATAATTGGCTTGTTTCAGGGTGTGGCTTGCGGTCTCAGCCCCGTTGAGCTTCCAGATGTCGTGGGGCTGAACTGGAGATCATCGATCCGCCACTACGGCCCCGTGCACCATCATCTCCTGATGCGGACACCGATCCGCCACTACGGCCCCGTGCGGCTTCATCCCCTGATGCGGACACCGATCCGCCACTACGGCCCCGTGCGCCATCATCTCCTGGTGTGGATGTCTATCCGCTATTACGGCCCTGTACGCCATCCTCTCCTGTCGCGGACATTGAGCCGCCATTATGGCTTTATGAGTTACCCTGTTCTGAGCCTTTTGAATCAGTCAATGTTTATGAGTTACCATGTACTGAGTCGACCGAGCCAAAGGCTGCCCACGAGTCTCCACCGCCACAGCCTCTCAAGGCTCCTAATCGGCCACCCAAGGTTCCTGATTCGCCTCCCAGGGCTCCTGATCGGCCTCCCAAGGCTCCTGATCCGCCGCCCAAGGCTCCTGATCCGCCCCGGAGGACTCCTCCGCTGCCTGCTCCACCCTGGTGGTTAATCCTGCCGGCGGCACTGCCCCCCCTAGAGACTTGTGGTGTTGCCTGCGCGTCTGGGATCCGCGCCTAGGGGGAGGGCTCTGTCACGCCACTGGCGTGCCTTGTGTTTATTTCGTTATTTCTGCCATGTGTCTTCCCTCGTTTGTAACTCCGCCCTGTAATTAGTGTTCACTCCCTGCCAACCCTGTGTCCTGTATCTGTGTATTTAAAGCCTGCCTGTTGTCTTGTTCGGTGTGTTCTGTTAAAGTTGCGTTGCCCTTCATTTTGTTTTTGCACTGCTCTCAGCCTGTTTCCTTGTCTTGGTATTCTATTAAATGTTCGCTACTTCTAAATCTCGTCTCCGTGCCTTCTCACCGTGCCTGGATAGCGAGAGCGCAACACAACCCGGAGTGACATATTCCTAAGTTGTTTTTTGCCTCTTCAGGAATAATTGTTTGCTGTTGTCCCCACCTGTAAGTCGCTTTGGATAAAAGCATCTGCTAAATGAATAAATGTAAATGTAAATTGTAAATATTAGGTGTACTAAAAACACCATACTTCATAATTCAGGAAACATGCCAAGGTCATATGCTTGTTTCTCTGAGAAACAATGCCACAGCTAGTTATTCTTCTTTGATTTTTTTCTGTCTGTGTGAATCCGCCCACTTACAGTTAATCCAATAATATTTGGACAGACTGGGTTGCCAGTTTGCAGAAAACATGGTGAAGCGAGCAAACAAACTACTGTAGGTAAAACACTTCAGATTCTATCTGGCCTAAAAGGCTTAACCATTAATATACAGATCAATGAACTCATCAGAATACAGTGTAAGGTTTGTTGCCTTTCACTGTCAATTGCTTTTATTTGTGTAGGCAATCTGACAAAATCTTATTACATAATGCACCTGTAATTATTATTATTCAATAAACAATTTTATTAATAAATTTATTAATAAATTTTATAAATAAGTTAATAAATAACAGCAGAAGTTACTAGTATTAAATGTTGCCTGTGTGGCACTCTGCACTGGACTCTGGAACAATATATTGACCTTGCACTAAAGTGATTCTTCTGAGGTATGCTTTGGGTCGTTATCATGCTGGAAGACAAAATGTCGACCCAAACCAAGTTCTTGCAGGTTGTCTTTCAAAATCGTCTTCCTTTTTCATGTTTCCTTCAACCCTGATGAGATTTCCAGTACCAAACACACTGAAACATCCCTTGTTCTCTACTGTGTTGGTCTCTTTGAACTTCTTGACACTTGATAAACATGTGTATCCTTCTCCATCTTTATGAGCATTAACAATTCTTTCTCTCAAGTCCAAACTCGTTTCTTTTGTCTTTGACATGATGACAGAGCATATAATTTTACTAGTTGTTTTGCAAGATACTAATCCTCAGCTTAAAATGCAATTTAAATGCTTAACTAGGTTAACTAGGCAAATTAGGTTAAATTGGCAAGTCATATTTTAATACAAATTAACTGGCAATAAATCAGACTAACTGAAATAAGCCTGGCTTATACTCTAATCGTGGTTTATGGAACAGGCCCCAGGTCAGTGCTAAATAAAACAAAACATTAAGAAAAGTGATGCATACAATAGGTCTTTTTTTAAATACAACTTTTAGAAGATTATTGTAAACTAAATATTCATATAGATACTGTAACAAAGTTAGTAGAACACTTGCAGTAATAGAATCACAAATAATTTGTTAAAAATCTTGCAGCACAACAATAAAAACAACTTCGCATTGACATGTTTTCATTTTGCTGAGCAAAATAATATTTACTGCTTCAAATCAATTAACTGAATTACATTATAATGACTATAATGAATAACTTTTGAATCAGATGTGATGAACATGCCAAGAAATGTTGCAGTTCCAATAATTATTGTCTGTAAATTATTATAAGTGGAATGTGCATATTAAAAAGCTTACCTTCCACATCCTGCAGTTAGTCCCTACAGAAAGCAATTACTCTGTTCTCATTTGCACATTTGTTGCTTCCATTCTCTGACCAATGTATTTCAAATAGGTCATCCATTATGTCTCCTGTCAGCTGATGAGGCTGGTGACATAACAGGGATCTAAAAGCTTCTGGATGTTGTTGGACTTTTGCAAGGATACCAAGGGTTTTCAGTCTATCCCTGAACCTATATTAAGAGAATTTAGTATGATCCATAACAACATAACTGTGAATACATTTTATTAAGATAATAATTAAATAGTTATATTTAATTTTATCAAGTAAATACAGTTGTTTGATTCAAACAATTTAACCAATGGACTGTGTATATTTCTGAAGCACTAACAAACCTTTCAAATGGTCCATGAACACGATTTAGCACTTGAAACATCAGTAAGTCCTCAACTAGCCTGTCTCTGTCACCTATGCTTCTTAATGGCCTTAGACAGCCTGTGTTGGCAAGATAGTCCGTAATGGGCTCAGTTGACTGACAGTGCTCTTCAAGAGTAGTGGCTTCAGAAACCTGTATGCAATCAAATGGCATATGAATTTTTACATTTAAATATCTCAGAAAAGGCTTTCTATAAACAATATTGCAATACTAGACTATGGCTTTTATAATGGAACACATTAATAAATCACATTAGTAAATCAGATAAAGAATGGTGGTATATAAGCAAATAAAATGTTTATACTGCAGTTGTAAGCAAACCTTTTTGATTTTACTATAAAGCTCGCAGTCAGCTACATCATCCAAGACAGGTTTGCACATGTCTGGGCCCTGAACTAAAATGTCAAATAGGGTCTTAGAGAAACAACCCGGTGCAGGTCCTCCATGTACAAGATTGATATTAAACTTGCAGATTTGACTGGAGTTTATTTTTATAGCAAGTTCTTCCAATATTTGCTTAATGGGGATTTCCACTGCAGGAGGAATTCTAAAGAAAAACAGGTTTTCACATTTAAACTTCATTATAATATATGAATATTTATCAAATAAGATCAAATATATCTAATATCAAATATATATATATATATATATATATATAAATATAACAACAATAACTATCGAATCAGATGGATTGAAAAAAGGTTCAAACTCTAAAGATCCTCAGTGAGTTGTCATGTTTTTCCATAGACTGGTACAATTGACTCACAGACTGAATAATACTCACATTTGGTCCTCCACGCTTGTTATTAAGGCACAGCAAAGATCTTTATCCTCTTCCTCATCCTCAGATGCTGCCCGAATAAGGGAAAGGTAGGTATCATAATCATAATCCCAGGAAGCAGATCCGAAGGACTGGTCAATGTTCAAGCTTCAGGCTGGTCATGTGCAAGGCTGGCCACCAGCAGAGGACTGTGCACCGATGGACCTGGCGGAGGAACTGGCAGAGGACTGCGCACCAATGGAACTGGTGGAGGACTGTGCACTGATGGACCTGGCAGACACTTGAGCTCTTGTGGGGGACTGAAAAGTAATGTTTTCAAGTGAAAACTAAGACGACATAAAATAGTGTACATTAGACAAAGACTAAAAGTGCTAGAAAATAATTGAACCAAGTTAAAGCAAGCATTCACAGAGTCTTGTGTGGAAGACTGGTCATTCAAGTCAATGGTCATATTCTCTTCAGAAGCAGGACCTCATGACTGGTAGATCCTTTCTTCAGGTATGTCCACCTCAAAGCAGCTGTCATCAGAGCTGTCTGTTTCAGCCTTGAAAAATAATAAGCAATGTATTTCACAGTTTGTAGTTTTGTTGGCACTTCCCAAGAGTTTTCAACACAGATTGCAAAACAGGAAGCTTTAATTTAATTTATGAAGTATAATACAAGAAATTGACACAATGGCCTAAAATAACCTTAAATTATATAAGAAAGCCCATATTGGAAAGAAAAAATTACAATTACAATTAATTAAAATTACAACAGTCTTACCATGAGTAGTGGTCTTGAGGGTCTTACATACAAGGCCTTCAACTTTAAAATCAAGCTACCATCCAATTCTTGACCTTCACTTAACTTAGGTGCAATGAGTTTGTTGCCACATCCCATAAGAATATCCAAACTGCACACCGTAAAACCAGTGATTCTAATACACCATTAAATAATACATTTACAATATAATAACTATAACTTCTTTAAAGAAATAAAAAACATACTGTGAACCGTGGCGCTAGAAAACACAACAAAACACAGGAGTGCAGTGAAAACAAACCCCCTAAGGGTGGATTTATTGATGACAACAGGTAAGTAATACTGAGGTGATGGTGATGGTGATGGTGATGGTGATGGTGCTGGTGCTGGTGTTCGGCGTGCTTCAAGTGAGTCCTTTTCTCTCCCAGGTCGCGGTGAATAGTGCTCCGATGCTCCAGTGGGGGTGATCCGGGTGTCTCTCTCACAGCGTTTCGTCTGCAGGAGGAAAGACATGCAAGTAAGTCAATCGCCAAACAGAATGGAGTCGTAGCTCAACACTTCCTGGTTCGGGTGTTCCATTTATACCGGTCATGCCGTGAGCGATTGGCCCGGATTCACGAGTTCTAGGCGCTGGTCCTTTGTTCCCAGGGCGACGCTGATCGGTGCCCGTCACAATACATACCTTACATCAGGTGGCACTTTTTCTTTGAAGCCTTCTTTGATTTTTCTGAAAACTGTTGGACTGTCCCAAGATTTGTCAAATTCAAATGTATTTATTATGTGTCCAATTTCATGCAAATGCTGTTTTTTTCTTTTATTTACTACAGTTGTATACTTACTCCATCCCCCATCTCCACCATTTTTTCTTACCTTTTTCTAGATTGAGACTGCCAATTACCATATTGCTGGCGAATGTGATATCGTGGTCTATGAGCTTCACAGGTAGATGAGGATGGCATCGTTTGCCTGTTATTGATGCTTTGTACAGCAGAAGTCGATGGCCTAAACAAAGTACGCAATTCCGAGTCTGTTTCTGACTGCAGTTGACCGGATGGCGAAGCATTAGATTCAACTGAACTAGCAATTGATCTTATTATAGCGGCGAAGCAAGAAAATTTAGCAAAATGCTAATTGCTTCAGTTGTAGCACGATCCCTATCCACTCGCGGCAGGTTACTTCCATTCAAACGACTTCCTTTTACACTGAAATGCCTTCCGTTTGCACTACAAAGTCCACGCACATCCACATATGAAATCACTTGCATATGTATATACAACTCTAGTTTTGAATTTTATTTAGTATGTTTTGTGCGAGTGTTTCATGGGTGTGTATGAGTGCATCGAGTGTGAATGTATGAGTGTTTAGGTGTATATGCATGGATTGAGTTTGGATGCATAGGCGAGTATGTTTGGGTGTATGTACACGCTGAGTTTATGTGTCTACGCAAGTTATTCACAAATGTTTATGCATTAATTACAAACATAAGATGTATTGGCGTGGATTTCATATTAGTGTGCACATGTATTTCAAACATGTATGTTTGAACAACCAATAGTAAACATGTATATGCGAGTAATTTATAGGTGCATATGCACGTGTTTTATGTATAGTATTGTAAGACCTCGGGGAAATTAAATCGACAAATTACTTCGTTAATCAATTTTGGGGAATAATCTTACCTTTAAAATTTTCCTTTACATTAGCTATGGATAGTCTATGCAAATGAGCTCAACCAGTCATTTGTTTGAAGCATGAAATACACTTAGTTAATTAATATGTCCAGCATCTTAATAAGTATATTTAAACAGTTACTTTAATCTGTGGCCAACAAACTAAAGAACCATAGGGGTTTCCTATCTGAGCAGGGTAGCTTTAGGATCTATTGGCAATGTTGACTTTCCAAAACACCATCAGCGAGAAGGAAATTGTTCATGTTACCAAACTCAGCAGATGTGTGCGTCTGCTGCGCTCTGCGTTGCTCTGATTGGATCTCGGGTTCCAGGTGTCGTTGCTGGTTGGCCGTTTG
>JAUYWG010000057.1:633301-645312 GCA_034779775.1 Enteromius afrohamiltoni
ATTCTGGTCTCTACGTTGGGCAGCGAGGAAATTTAATTCATGATTCTGCATATTCTACGTGGTTGGTTCCCCACAGTATTGATAAGCGAAGTTTGATTTGAATCCCATACGGCACCTCATAAATACCTCTACGTGACATTACTGCTATGATGTACTAATAATGATAATAATAAAAACCTGACTCAAATTAGTAAGATTTTAGTAAGATTAGTAAGATTTCACATGGTCCTCAAGTTACTGTTATGGAACCAATTTAAGCGCGGATGTTTAGATTGGGTCATTCAAGTCAGGTTTTGGACTTTATTCCCTGCTTTTCTAAGCGGCTTTTATGAAACCCTCCTGGCCATATCTGTTGAGCAAGATGGCAGATATCAACAGCGGCACATAGTATTCACATTTTCATTGGTCAGACTGCCTGTCAATCAAGCTCTTTGCGAATGGTCAACTGCCACTGACTTTGTAAATTGCATGCAAATACTGACAAGCCTGCAGGCAGTATATACTGCAGTAAGAGTGACAATTGCCTTAGAATCTAGACTGGATGCTGCATTACTGAATAAGCAATGACCTTGTCTATCTTAGCAATGTCTTGTTCCTGCTCATTCCCTATTAATCATTCACTCTAGATTGCAAGATATTCAATGTAGGAATGGAACATTTACATCAGGGGTGTCAAACTTAGTTCCTGGAGGGACATAGTCCTGCTGAGTTTAGTTCCAAGTGGTGTGAATGTCGTTTTCCCATATTCCAATATGTTCTTCCTTCAACTAGGACAAGTTGATACATATCTCTCCGGTCTCAGTGCATGAACTTAATCACACTAGCACGCTACACCACTATGTTAGCATTTAGCTTAGCTCCATTCATTCCTTAGGATCCAAACAGGAATGAATTTGGAAGCTGTGGAATTGTTTGGTGGCTTCTAAATTCATTCCTGTTTGGATGCTAAGAAATGAATGGAGCTAAGCTAAATATTGACATAGTAGTGCCCCACGCTAGAGTGATTACGTGCATTCACTGAGACCGGAGAGTTATGTATCAACTCATCCTATTTGAAGGAAGAACGTATTGAAATATGGAAAAATGATAGAGATTTCCTCTAATGTCATCCGCACCACTTGGAACTTAGAGGTAGAAACCACTCTTTTTTGATGGTTTATGTATTGTGATGGTGTTCATCATCTCTCTTCCACCTCTGGGTTCCCCGTCCAAGGGCCACTTGCACATCCACTTAGTTTGACCCTTCTCCCGCACTCCCTACACAAACATGGAGCCAGGTAGGTGTTGCACCGCACACCCAAACCTCAACCAAACAGTGGTTAGCTTAAAAATGACTTGGGGTGTGGTGAAGGCTGTAACCTTTTTCTATTATCCCCAAAACCCAATATGACACCCTGGGAATGGCATGCCAGGCATTCAGGCGGAGTGTTGGGTTGCTGTGCTTGGGTTGCTGTGCTGGCAGGTTCGAGCGGCTAGCAGAGGCAGTCCTCTTCAGCAGAAAGTGCCACATGGCTTTCGACGCTTTCTGCGCTTCGGTGAAGCGCTCAGTGAATCCCTCGACGGAGGGACCAAACAGACCCCTTGGAGAGATGGGCGCGTCCAGAAAAGGTGTCTTATCCGAGTCCTTTATCGGTTTCAGATTCAGCCACAGGTGCCTCTCCAGCATGACGAGGCTGGCCATGGCTTGGGTCGTCACCTTCGTAGCCCTCACTGCAAGGTCTGTCAAGCTACGGAGCTCCCTCACAGTATCCACATCAGGCGGGCCCTCGGAAGCGGCGAGGAGCTTCGCCTGGAACACGTGCAGCACCGCCATAGCATGGAGAGCGGAGGCGGCCTGCCCGGCAGATGAGAAGGCTCGTCCGGCCAGCGCAGACATGGTCCTGCAGGGTTTCGAAGGGTGGGCTGGTCTCGTCTTCCATCCAGCTTATCAGATTTTGCTACCTCCTATGAAATAATAGGTGGCACAATTTGATATCAGAAAATGCTTCCTGTTTTATTAATGTCTACACTTCAAACAAACCTAAACCTACCCTTACTGTTAATGTCTACACCTCAAAGTAGTTCTATCCAATGGTTTACGTCAGTTTTGATTTATGATCGTGATTTACACCATTACACTTTCTGTATGCTTCAGAAAAGTTATGTTTGGGGATGTTCTTTCTACCTCATCTGTATGTATGTATGCTAACAGATCTGTACACCTCTGTAATACAACCTAATCTGTTGACTGATTAGTTAAATTTAGGAAAACCTGAAGTTAAAAAAAAAAAAAATTAAATCACTAACTACCCACTAACAGCCACAAGCACACTGAGGTTACCTTTTATCCACTGTCAGTTAAACCCCACAACCACCTTCACTGTCAGCAGTAAAAGGATAGGTGAACTGGACCTGTTAGTGGCTAGTTAGTGATTCAAAAAACTTCAGGTTTACTTAAGTTTAACTAATCAGTCAACAGATTAGGTTGTATTACAGAGGTGTACAGATCTGTTAGCATACATACATACAGATGAGGTAGAAAGAACATCCCCAAACATAACTTTTCTGAAGCATACAGAAAGTGTAATGGTGATGGTCTTTGTAAATAAAATACTATGTTTTCGTTCACAGTCTTTAGGTGCTTTATTTTGTACATCCCCAGCACCGAAGCATTTCATTATTGTTGCAAACAATCAAAACAATGTTTATCATGTTTCGCCTATAGATCAGCCAGAACTGAAGAGTTTAGGGGTGTGACAAGGATTTGTGTCTGCATGTCTTCCCACCCCAAACAAAGCACATTCTCATTAAATTCTCATCAGTAAAAGATTCTATCAGACCCCGACTACATCACAGAACAGATATGTGTCTAGATGTATCAAGAAACCAATCCACCGAAGACCTAAAACACAAACATAAAAGCCAAACATCCAGACAACCTGTTCAGAGACATAGATTTACACGGTTTGATAGGGTCAAATTGGTGACTAGGCATTAACATATACCTTTTTTAAATCAAACTACTTCATTAGTCTGACTTTTTTCCCCCACAACCCACAAGGAACACCATAAAAGGCCCCACACCAAAGGGCCCCTCACAGCATGTGAGTGAGATAAAAAAACCCACCACAAATCCACTCATAATTCCTTCAATGTCTTCTATGACATATGTCTCAATCTTTGATTTACACAATCTACAAGCTTGTCAGTCAAGGGTCAAGGGGCCTGTAACATGTCAGTCACTCTGACTGAAGGGACACACAGTCGTAAATCCCATCGTAAATCCACAAATGTTGACATTTGACATCTGTCAAACTGTCAATCATTATTCACAGAGGTTATTTATTAGGTCTTATATTTGACCATAAATCACGATAAAAAAAAAAACTGACGTAAACCATTGGATAGAACTACTAACCTAAATCTACCCTTACTGTTAATGCAAATATAGTAATTATGAATGCAATATTGATGTGCGCACGCGCGGTAAACACATACACGTACACATACATCAGGTACCTACGTCAGGTATGTAACTGATGTCACCGTGCTACAGTCTGCAGCGAGGAGTACTTGGAACACTTGATGTCATTATGAATACAATACATAAAATAGTACAGCTCTGAGATTCAAGTAATAAAAGACACAAAACTACAAGCACATTCATCATCACCTGATGAGTTTTGCTTAGGGCTTGTCTAGCTGTTAGAACTTAAGTACATCAGTCAAAACAACATTTAATTCTGTTAACATAAGGGTCAAGAGCCCAACTAAATCACACACTGACCAATTGAACGGTAACCCATAAAGTGTGATTTTCTCCTTACAAAAAAAGTGATTTAATCTCTAAACTTTTGAACTGCATATCTATATCCAAATGAGGTCGTTGTTGGACGTTGAGATATCATACCGGATTTTGCACATCATATATGCGTACAGATATGGTCCTGGACCGACCGACGCAATATAGACATGATCCGCATGCCTATCTGACATCCAATGTTTAGTGGATGAGTTTTGCACTTGGTTTGTCTGGGTGTTATAACCCAAGTACAGCAACCAAAATAACATTTAATTCTATTAATATAAGGATCAAGAGCCCAACTAAAGCACACACTGACCACTGTAATGGTTGCTGTAAAAATAGTGATTGCTATGCTTCAAAATGCTAAACCAGCCTTGGAACACAGTCCATTTGCAAGATTATGTAGCTCCAATATTGCTCTAAATATTTTTGGGATAGAGCTGTGATTAAAGTTTGGATCAGATCTCTTGCTGAGGAGATAACTTTAGCTGATTTGAAGCAAATTTGGTAGCATGTCCCCAAAAATGTCCTCAAATAAAGAGGGGCAAATTAAACTGCTGGTCGATAAGCCCTTGCATTACCCTTGTACTAATCCTTTAAAGCAAAACAACTGGCATCCCTCAGTTTATTATTGTTTTCTTACCATACCAGCTATAATAGCAATTCTCACACTTTGCACTTTGTAGGGAGAGGATTTTACATCTTTACATCTTACATCTGTCAGATATTTTAAGCAACAATTTGATCAAACATGCCAATGACATTGAGGAGTTTTGAAGTTTCCCATGTGGCCACACAATGCCTTGCCTCGCAATGCCTTGATGTGCTAGTCAAACTGGTCAAACCATCTATACTGATTTTTTTTTTTTTTTGCAAATCAACCAGATTGTAGTATTAATTGCATTTGTGGATTAAGTGGCATGAATGCATTCACTGGTGCCTTTTCCCTTCACATAACTGTGCCAGAGTCAAGCAGCTACCACTAGATGGCAGTACAGAGTTTTTGGCAGTACACTTAAGACCGGTGTCAAACACAGTTGCAGGAGGGCCAAAGCCCTGCAGAGTTTAGTTCCAACACTGCCTTAACACACAAACCATGTAGTTTCAAATAAGCCTAAATGGCTTGATTAGCTGGATCAGGTGTATTTAATATTTAATCTAATTTAGTTTGACACCCTTGTTTTAAGGTGTCATGTCATGCATTTTTGTCTTCAAATTACAGTCCTTATGGGTTTTTTTTTTCTGTTTGTAAAGTTTTCTGGCTTTTTTTCTGTTAATTATGTCCAATCTGCTCATAACTGCTTTCCACATTCACATTTAAATTGTTTTTAAAGTCAGACATTAAAATCTGACGTGAACTGTCCCATAAATGTTGTAATACTTTAAGCACACACACACAAAAAAAGATATTTCAGACTGAACCAACCAATGTTCATATGTAAATGTGTATGTCATGCTGTGTTATAGACAACTCAGAATCAAAATGCAATTTGCGTTTAAAGAATATAGTTATAATATAAAGGATCTGTGGGGTATTTTGAGCTGAAAATTGTTCTGGGGACATTTTTTTATTTCATTATGTAAAAGGGGCATATAAGATGATTAGATGGGTGATGATAGTTTGCTCTTGTGGGAGTGGCTTAATGGAGTTCAGAAGATACAGATCTCATCTCTTAAGAAACTTTAAAGATCAGAAACTTGACAGTGATGCTCAAGATCTGTAACTCATTTGCCATCATCCTCAGTCATCTCCTTACTCTGTTTATGTGGTAAGTGAAATCTTATGTACTGTAATGTAACAGGCTAACTAGCAAACTAACAATGTCCCTTTAGTGGCTGGACTTATTTTGTAGGTTTTATTATTTTATCAGAAACAACAGGGGCTTGAAACTGCCTGAGGGCCGTAGATCTGCCTTGCTCCAAGTCTGCAGCCTCCCCATATAGTCTAGGTCCGGTCTAAAATCCAGTACAGTAGGTGGCGGCAATTCACCATTAAACATCAAGCGCCGTTAAACATCAAGGAAGTAAAGAAGATAAATGTATTTTTAATCAAATCAGCAAATTAGTTTGAAGAAGCAAATTAACAAGAGAACAGTTATCACACTTAGAAGATCCGGCGTCTTTCAAATTGTTATGTATTTAGCGAGGTACAAAGAACTACCCACTACTTTTCACAACATAACGCACACGGGAAGCAACGCAGGAAATGATGTAAGAGCATGCGCGAGATTGAAGTCCTTAAAAACAATGAATCCTGACGCGGTAGTGAGTAAGCAGCTTGCTTTTAAAGTTGTCTGTGCGCTGATTTGCAGCGAAAAACAGAAACCGATTCAGAAACAAAAGCAAAAACAGAAAAAGAAACGAATATGGAAGAGAGAATGCCCGGGACGTCGCGAGCAGCCTGGGCTGTCTGTTCTGCAGAGAGAGTTGGAGGTAAAAACAAAATAATTTTGCAGTGGACGCAAGTAGCTCGTCTGTTTTGTTTTGTTTTGTTTCGCATAATAGAAACCCCTAGTGTGTAACGTTAAATATATTAGGTAGAAACTGTGTGTTTATGCTTGCCGTACAACAGATTACAGATGCAAACTCCTGGTCCAACCCTGAACAAATACACCTGTCTGTAATTATCAAGTGCTCTTTCAGATCCTAATTAGTGGGTTCAGTTGTGTTTGGTCAGGGTTAAAACTGAACTCTGTAGGACGATACTGTATATCCACAAACAAGGTTGGGCACCCTGTCTAAAAGTAGCGCAACTATAAATTCATGTAAAGCAAATGTTTTTTTAAAAGAAATATTGTGTGGCGCATACCACACATCTGTGCAAAGCTCTCACCTTTTCCTGTTTGCATCTGATAGATGACTGATGAGAATGGGTTCGGGGAGCTGCTGCGGATGACAGCAGAGGAGTTTGAGTTTCTGCTTCAGATGGTCGGGCCCCTCATTACCAAGCAGCACACAAAAATGAGACGGGCGATATCCTCAAGAGATCGGCTATCTGTGACCTTGCGGTTTTTAGCTACAGGTGGGTCTACCAGAGCAATATCAGCATAGCTACTGTTCTATTATTTAGGGTTTGAGCATTTTGTCATTTATTTCAGGAAAAACATTTAGTTCCCTCAGTGCACAGTACAGAATTGGGGCCAGCACTATTTCACAGATAGTTATGGAGACCTGTGGCGTTCTGTACCAGCTTATGAAAAAAGACTTCCTCAAGGTAAGCTCCCATTACCACCATTTACTCAAGTATGGTGCATATTTATTACTAGGTACTTTTGAGTAAAATGAGTTCCAACATAAACATCTGCTGCAGTATTAAACTACAAAATAATTTAAGTACAATGTTTTGGATTAGGTTTTTCTTTTTTGTTTGGTCGAGCTAATGTATCATGACCATGCGATGCAAAGTCATGGACTTATGATTATATGTTGAAAGCACAATGTCTAATGTGTAAACAACCATAACAGCCCGGGGAAAAATGCTCATATAAGGAGTTCCACCGTTCTCTACGTCATGAAAACCAATGATCAAAAAAAGAACTGGAAGTAAAATTTTTGGAACATAAGTTGGATTCTCATGCTATGCATGGACAAAGATTTTGTTAACAGTGTAAACCACTCTGAATGCATGAAACAGCATGATTCTCCCTCTTTAATTGGATGAAGAGAAGCATAAACTCAAGGGAAAGAGATAACTATAAATAATATTACACAGAAACATCACAAAATCCCAAAAAGATAATGATTTAATAGACTTTGAATGCAGTGAATACAAATATTTTTAATTAGCATTTAGCATTTAATAATAACAAATTTCAAACTTCATAATTCTGTCACAGGCAAGTGGTATCTATACTTTGTGCATAATCATAATACAGGTATGTGCCAAAAAAAGTGAATATCGTGTCAATAGAAGTCATATGTGTCAAGTCATAAATTGGTGTTCACAGTAATTCAGTTTATTTATTTTTTACCACATGTGAGAAATGTATGAGAATCAGTGAACAAATCTTAACTGGTTTTCTGTTCCATTGCTAGACACCATCAACAGAGACAGAATGGCGGGCAATAGCCCAGGACTTTGAATCGAAATGGCAGTTTCCACATTGCCTAGGTGCGCTTGGTGAAAAACAGATTTATTTACAGTCGCCAGTAAAAAGTGGCTGCCTTGACCATAATAACAAGGGCAGATCATATGTGACAATAATGGCTGCTGTGGATGCAAATTACAAGTTCATCTATGGCAGTTTGGAAACCCAAGATAAGGTCTCTGATGCTGGGCTATTCACTCACTCCAACTTGTGTAAAGCGATGGATCAGGGTCTGCTGAATTTTCCTCCACCTGAACCATTGCCCAATAGTGACATCACAATGCCTTACATGTTTGTGGGTGATGAGGCGTATCCTTTAAGGCCAGATCTCATGAAGCCATATCCAAATAAACAGATGGACAACAGTCAGGGGGTACTGAACTATCATCTTTCAAGGGCACATAGAGTTGCAGAAAATGCATTCAGCATTCTAGCAAACAGGTTAAGGATTTTCAGGAGCACCGTATTCTTGGAGCCAGACAAAGTGGAGAAGATCACCATGGCCTCTCTGTGTATCCATAACTTCCTCTGCGAACGCAGGTCTGAGGCAGATACGCCTCCAGCCTTTGCAGATTTGAAGAATGGGGACCACAGCATAGTTAAGGGAACCTGGAAGAATCAAGGGCATGGGACTTGCCAGCCGCTTAAGGAAAGAGGGGAACACAGTGAATTAGTTACGGCAGAAATGCAACGAAACCTTCTGTGTGACTATTTTGTCTCACTGGCAGGTTGCATCCCTTCGCAAGAGGAACACGTTTAGCAAGAGGAACACGTTTAGCATTGTAGGAACGTTGGACTAGTATTTATGCAGTGGAGAACACTCAAATGTATTTTACAGTACTCTTCACAAAACGCATAGTTTCAGTTTACAGAAAAGTATTTTGTCTGGTTATATTGGCTCTTGTAATAGCCTTAATTCTACCTGGTTTCCAAAAGTACTAACTGCATCATGCATCGGATCATCTGCCTGAAATTTCTTGCATTTAATTTAAGTTACAATTAAACTAGCAGCTCTGCATCATATTGTTTCCCTTTGCACTTGACTTGCTCATATATGTTGTGTAACTATTAAAATAGGGAGCAAAAATCTGTTATGTTTGCACTGTTTCAGGTATTAAAAGTGGTTTCTGACTCTCAAGATCATCCTCATCTTCTGTGTCATCCTGCACAGGAAAAAAATGGTGTCAGTGAACATCACAAACATTTGTATTTTATATATTATATAGTGTACCGTGTATTTATATATTACTTTTTAAAGAGCCTTTCTCCAGGAAGATATTTTGCACATGTAAAAAAAAAAAAAAAAAAAAAAATCCATAATTTTATGCATACACATTAAATTGTTTAGTGTCTTCATACTTGATGTGTATAACCTGCTGAGATTGCAAAGATTTTTTATTTTATTTAATTTTTTTGTTATTTCTTATGACCAAGAAAATCGGGTAGGCAGTTCCTGATGAAAGGCATTTCACATTACAGGATTTGCAAAAAGCCTGAGATATCTAAACTGTTGAATATAATCTCTTAATACTTTGTCATAAAGTTAATTTCAATAATTTATTAAAAAAAAACTCTTTGACTTCTTATAACCTTTACTTTCTCTCAGTGACAGTACCAATGTAAGTAATCATTAAAATTCACAATTTGAGTTGAATTGTATTGCTTACAATAAATTAAATTAACTTTTCCATGGCATTCTTAATTTATTGAGATGCACCTGTGCCGTGGAAAAGTGAATTTTTTGTAAGCAATAAAATTTATGTATGCAAGATTGTACATATATATTTTATTCCATTTATTTTTTTACATGTATTATTATTTTATTTATTAAAATTTTTATTTTTCGCCTTCTGTATTTATTTAAATGTATCTTTCTCCTTTCTTTGTGAGTACATGTGACGTCTGATACGGTGTTGTTTGTTGTGTGTTGTATCTTGGAAAATCCTTAAAATATATATATATATTTTTTTAACAAATTAGAATACTTCATGAGACCAACAAAAAAAAAAACATTTTATTGAATTGTTGGCCTTCAGGAAAGTATGTTCATTTACTGTATATGTACTCAATACTCGGTAGAGGCTCCTTTTGCTGTAATTACTGCCTTAATTTGGCATGGCATGGAGGTGATCAACCTCACTGTGTGTTTGTGTGTGTGTGTATATAAATATATATATTTGTGTTAATAAAAACGTTGGGACGTTAAGAGAAAGTAATATTTTATAAATTAATTAAATTAACTTGAAGACAAAGTGTTTTGTCTAGGAGCATAATTATTGCAAAATAACCAATGGGTTTTGTAGCAAATTTTGCTGCTTAAACTTGATATTGATTCTTAAATGGCATTTTAATATAAACATTGTATTATGCTAATTCTAAACCTAAAATCTTTCAATTTTATTAAAAACACAGGCGAACTCAACTCATTAATAAAATACATTCAAAGGCCCGAAATAAAGTGCAGATGTATTGAGTACTATGCTGCTTAGTTACAATACAAAACTTAACGTTTCAAAGTTATACGTTAATAACGCGCATAGCTACAACAAAATCTATTTGAAAGCAGAAACACAATGTGAGATTGATGACTATCTCTGAAATGTTACTGCCATCTAGTTGTAGTTTAATATAGAGTTACGTGTGGCATGCTATATGTGTGCAACAGTGCAAGACAAAACAGTCTAACGTAATTCACCAAAAAAGGGCAGACTCAAAAGTGTGTCGCATGCGTGTCACTTGGTCCACGAAAAAAATGTTGTGTGCTCGACTTGCAAGATATTCCTTTGTATAACTTAAACAGCTATTACGATTTGTAATTTAGCCATACATGACGCTTAAAAAAACTTAGAATCGGGTGTGTACAATTTCACGTGCGTGTCAGGGAAACTCATAAATATTCACATATGCTCCACCCATTCTCAGAAACCTCAGAACCCGGGACACCGGTGAGGACTACCGTTAAGAGCTAGGTTAGTCTGTCATGATGGAGTCGGAGGGCATCGCGGGTGTTGAGCAGTTTGACAGCCCAGGGAAGGGCAGAGGACTGCGGGTAAGCAGAGCGTATGGAGTCGGTGAATTGCTGTTCTCGTGCCCCGCTTATTCATACGTGCTGTCTGTCAACGAGAGAGGATTCATCTGTGAACAGTGCTTTACAAGGTCGAACTTCCATTCTTTCATATATTATTATTATTATTTATTTGTTTATTTTGGTCATGTTTGCACTTTATTTTTTATGTATTTATTTTACAATGTGTACGTTCTCATTTGTTGTCATATTGCATTTCTACAGCTTAATTCAAAAATGTCATTGTGTTTTTTGGAGAATTCTGGTAAAACTGAATGACAGGATTGTAAAGTTGCAAGCTTTGAGATTTCTTCGAGAGCGTGTTGTTTGAATTAAACTAAACTTATCATTCAGTTTTTCTCATTAATTTATTGTAAAAGATGTCTAAGATGGTCTAACGTTTTAGATTTATCTCTCTTTTCTGTCGTGGTGAGCAGATAAGCTTTAAAAGGGCACATCTAAAAATACAGCAGAATGTTCTGAAACAGCTGCCCAAACTCAGGACATTTGCTCTGGCTCTGTGTGGTGACAGCAGGAGAGAGTGCTGCTTTAGACTCTAGCTGCTCTATCACATTCTGTTCTTGTCTTAAGTCACTTTGAAAATATAGTGAATTAATGCATACTAATGAACAAGATATATGTCATGTGTAAAATACTGCATGTTTTGACCACATGAAACATGCTTACTTTCACATGAAATATTGCACACACACATTTAGTTTTTATCATTAAGACTTTTAATGAACATTGGCAGTTGTGTGTGTTTTCTTTTTCTCCATCATGTACAGGAAAAAGGGTCTTGCAAAATGTGGAAAGTGCAAAAAAGCATTCTACTGCAATGTGAACTGTCAGGTAAAACACACATTCACACGCAATCATATACATACTAACGGTAATATAAAGCAGGGGTTCCCAAACTTCCCAAAATAACCGCGCCAGTGACTCGTGACCCCCATTATCCTCAGAAGTGGTTAAAATATACAAATGTTGCGCACAATGGTGCACATTGGTCGATATTAACCAACATTTAATTTCAACAAAAATAACATCCTAAGCATAAAGAGATGAAAATTAC
>JAUYWG010000057.1:652557-690654 GCA_034779775.1 Enteromius afrohamiltoni
GTCGCATTTATCCCGTTTCCGAGTCCTGCCTTGCCTTGTCCTGAAAGGAAGCGAGAGCGCGAGCTCTACAGCAGCCGTAAGGTTACAAAACCGCTGTTGTCCAATGACTTGTCTAACTAACCTAATGGCGAGTTCAGACTGTACGATTTTCAAAGTAGTCGCGTCCCAGTCACTCAGGTTCACAGGTTTTTTCCATTAAGGTTTAGGGTTCTTCACCTTCAGGTTTGTTTTTTACTTTGGTTTGTAGTACTTTCTTAGTAACCAGTAGAGTTTCGGTAAACGTGGGGTTTGTTCAGATGTGGTGCTTGGTAGAATGCGACTTGCGTCTCTGCCTGTCTGTTTTTTTTTCTTTTTTAAACCGTCAGCTGGCTCTAACCAGCTTTTTTTTACTTCATGCACTTCACGCGTGTCTGACACTTTCTTGCTGTATTTCATTAAAAAAATGTAAAAAAGGAAGTAGTGGTTCGTCTGCTGGTTCAAAGTAGTGGTACAAAAAAAACTATATTACAAATTAATTAGCTACACACACTCTCTCTCTCTCTTTCTCACACACACTAACACATACCTGGTGTAGAAATAAAAAAAAAATAAAAAAGAACCAAAAAAAAAATCACACCCTAAAAAAAAAAAAAGAAAGTTATGTTGAGATGAAAACTCTTGTTCATTACATTTTACTTCATAATTGCAACCGCATGTGTTAGATTTCATTCTTACAAAACTCTTGCAAAACTATCGTGATCAAAACCACTGATCTGAAGCTCATTGCTGATGCTGTCATGTAAATAGTTTTCTAATCAGCAATAAATATAACAATTTCTGATCAACCCATATCAATTGCATGCTTAAAATAACATAAGTTAAAGCCCTGCCCATTTCAAGACAACCCGAACCACTTCCTGGTTAGGCCCCGCCCAGTCTGAGTACACTCATTTTAGGTAATACAGACATGGACATTGCTGTACTCACTCATCCCTAAGTAGAAGCATATACTATACACATTTAGTGTCAAGAACTGCCAAGACACTAAGAAGTGCCAAGTCTAGGACTGATGTCTCATGAAGATGGACGCTAGAGGCCTTGACAGAAATGGACTGTGAGGTTGCAAAAAAAAGAAAAATGTACATCTGAAGAAAAGACAACTCCAAAATACTGTATTTTGATGTGTAAAAGACTACCTGGAAAAAAAATTATGCACATTATAAATATGTGCTTTGGTCAGATGAGACAAAACTATGAATTCTTCAAAACTAGAGCTTTTTGGCCATAGAAATGTTATCTATGTTTGGAGTAAGAAGGCACAGGTGTTTAACCCAAAGAAAACCATCTTCAGCGTGAAACATGGAGGTGGGAGTGTAATGCTGTGGGGATGTTTCAGTGCGTTTGGAGCTGGGAATCTCACCAGGGTCAAAGGAATCATGAAAATGTAAGAGTACTAGAAGATTTTAAAAGATCAAGAAGGGATACTGACTGATAGGGCAACATTAGTCCTGATCACTTAAGAAAGATAACGACACCTGTCATCATCCCATCTCAGTCACCCCCACACAATATATTTAAAAAAAAACTCTCTTATTATTTACTCACCCTCAAGTACTTCCCAACAGTTTGACTTGATGACTTGATATAAGAGCACACACACAAACTGTTTATCAGCAAATTACTGCTGGGCTACTGATGTGAATGCTTATATAATCTTATATTATGCTTTTCTTCTTTTTCTTTCTCCCTATCTTCTGTGTGTTAGTGGCTGCTCCCGACCTCCTTGATCCTAAAACAGCTACTCACAACTCCAAACCACGCCTGTCGTTCTCAGCTCAGCCTGTCCTGCTGAAGTCTCCAGATGACTTTGAGCCTCGTGTGAGTGTTATGCGATGGAAAACAGTGCTGAGCGTCTTCCTGCTAGTGGTATTGTACTTGATACTCGGAGCAACTGTGTTTAAAGAGCTGGAACAGCCTCATGAGACATCCCGGAAACTGGCCATCCTCGTGGAAAAACTGGAATTCCTTGAGCAGCACTCATGTGTTAACTCATCAGACCTGGAAAACTTAGTGAAGGTATACAGCTGATATGCACACAAACCAAATATTGGACAAAACACATGTTGGGCTACTTGGGTTACACATTTAAGGGTTCTTATTCAGTTTATTGACTTTTTGGGCTCATTTTACTCATTATTTTCATCTTTAAAATAAGAATGTTTGATTTATTTTTATCGAGGAAAAAAGAAAAATGGCAAACTCAGATCACTGGTATCTGTGGGACAGCAATTGGTATCATACAATTGTGCTGCCCTGGGGTAAGATTCCCAAAAGCAACTATGGTCACACATTCCATAGTTACCAATAGAGGTTTGAATATTGTTGCTCTTTTGTTGGTTTTGATTGCTTCTATTGTTCTACTGTTCATTTTATGACAACTTATGCTAATGAAAAAAAGACAAGAAAAGGAAAGGAAAATAATCACACTTTTTGCCTTCTGTTATAGACCCAGACATTGAAAATGTGTCTCCTGTTAAACCAGTGTCAGGCTCAAGACACTATGCTAAATTGCTACCACTTCAATTAAGGAAACTTTCAATACTTCAAGTGTGCGTTTGTTCAAATAAGAGTAATCTAGTATTTTGCATTTGCTGTTTTATTTACCTGATTGGAAGATAAATGATTAAAATGATACATTGCAGTGTGTGGGTTTTTTGTTCAACAGTCCAAAAAAAAAGCATCCATAAAAAATGTGCCTCACATGACCGTGGCATGAATAAAGGCCCCCTGTAGTGACTCTGTGACACTTCACTCATACTGCGTCTGCTAAGACGCTATGGGAAAACCTAATTTTTTCCCCCTAACTGAAGCCTATTTAACATGAAATGAAACTGCACAGCCATTGGTTGTGCAGTGGTAATTTTTTAAACCAAGCATCCTTCACGTCCTTCAGCGACGTGCATCTTTGCTGTCGCTGACTCAAACCTTACGCCGTTGAATATGCCACTGCAGCTGGACGATTCCCCTGCCACCATCTGGCGTCTAAAAGAGCATTTCTACTAAAGCTTGAAGACGCCTTGCAGCTGGATAGTTCCCCTGCCGGCATCCGGCGAGAGAGAAAGTCTTCTAACAGGTAAGACCTAAAACTCTTCTGTAATACCCCGCTCCTGTTTCCAAGTCTCTCACAGAGTTCGGAGACCGAGACAGTAGAGCTATGGGTTCATCTTTTGTTCTGCCAGTTATTATGCAGGAGTAAATAAGCCACTTTCGAGCGGCTTATCCTCCTCGGCTGTCAGAGTAAAATGAATAATTAAGCAGTCAGCTCTCGTGTTCCCCCTTTCTCGACTGCTCTTTTATATGCCGGTTCTTTCCAGGAAAATTATTGCCCCCCGTATATGGAGCGGCTTTATTCCCCTCGGCGGATAAAAGCTAGAAATTACCACAGAGCGGGGTAAGTCTCGCCAGGGCCGGACCCCCGCAAACTACTCTATTTATATCCTCTGTCTCACAAAGAGGAAAAAAGGCGCAATCTGCTTCACAGTCTAGCCGCGTGCACATTGACTCTCTCACGTCTCATGTTCTCTTCTTTCCAGGCAAGAGCTGTATTTGCTGTTGAGATCAGTACCCCTTTTCTTGAGTGGTTTTTGATCTTTAGGCAGATTAAAAGCAATGCCGTCTTTCACATCTCACTGACTCACACTAACTCAGCTCCAGCAGCCAATGCAGAGCCATTAGAAGTCGCTCTATTCCTGAAGAGGCAGGGACCCTGGCCCTAGATAGCGCCGGACCTGCCGTCTACAGTGCTGTCCTCTAAACGCAAAGACGGCGGAAAAAGTCTAGCCACGGCCTGAACACCCTGTAAGCTGCTCCATTTTTGTCCTCTACCTTGCAATGCTCCAGGTATGACACACAGTATAATAGCTGCAAACACAGGGTCCGTAAAAGCGCCCATGCAGCACACACAAACTCACAAAAGAGCAGTTCCTCTCAAAAGCATACACACGAGCCATATGTACCTAAACAGCGACAAAGTGCTCGATATAATAAATCCTTACCTTCGGCAGAATGCCTGGCAAACCATTCCCAGGGTTTCAAATAGGGTTATGGGGATAATAAAGAGATGGTTACACCCTTCAGTTTGCATCATTCAGCGGCGGCGTCACCACTTCAGTTACGAGCCGCACCACTCATGCTGCGGACCGAAGTGAAAGCAATGCTCTTAAAGGAGAGCGACACATTTTACCCTAGTGCAGTAAGAGAAAATGGTTTTACAGCCAGTACTTTTTAGTCCCCAAGCGGGATGGAGGTCTGAGACCTATACTCGGCCTTAGACATCTGAATCGTGCCCTGATAAAACGGCCGGTCAGAATGTTCACATTTAAAGCCATTCTCTGGCAGATGCAGCCGACAGACTGGATGTTCACTGGACCTAAAAGATGCATACTTTCATGTACAAATAACCCCTCAACACAGGCCATTCTTGAGATTTGCCTTCAAGGGGACAGCATTTTATTATACGGTCCAGCCCATTGGACTCTTCCTGGCCCCACAAGCTTTTACAAAATGGTTATGGACATGGCGCTTTCCCCTCTTAGACACATGGGAATCCGTGTTCTAAATTATCCCAACGACTGGCTTATTCTAGCCAGTTTGCGAGAGGAGGCAGAGAGGCACAGAGCATTCTCCTCGGCCATTTAGACCATTTCGGAAATTTGCTAAGAGCATGCTGATGCCCAGCCAACAAATACGTTCCTGGGCACTGTATAGACTCAATGCAAATCAGAGCGTAGATCTCACAGACGGCGCTGCGACCTTTGCACGTTGAGCCTCCTTCAGGATCGCAACACTTCATCTTCTGAAAGTCTAATGGCCACAGCCTCACCAGTGTTACGGTTCGGCCTCTTACTAATATGGCCACTGCAATACTGGTTGAAGGCACGGGTGCCGCCGTGAGCTTGGCGCCACAGACACATTCAGCTCAGACTGGACGGAGTCTGCATTGCAGCTCTTAGCTTATGTGAAAGCACACAGTGGCTGCAGAGTGATGTTTCCCTCCACATTGTGTGCAGAAAGAAAGTGATAGCAACAGACGCCTCCATAAAGGGGTGGGGAGCGCTGCACGAGGGCTCACCGGCCGCGGGCCTGTGGTCAGATGCAGAAAGCAGCTTGCACATCAACTGCCTGGAAATGCTGGCAGTATGGATTGCTTATCTTGTTTCCTGCCGCAACTGGGGAACACTCTTGTCCTGGTTCGTTCAGACAGTATGACTGTGGTGTCATACACAAATGCCAGGGGGGTCTGTCATCGAAGTGCCTATTCAGTTTGGCTGCGCGCCTCCTCAGATGGGTCAGCACAACCTGCGCTTAATTAGGGCAATGCACATCCCTGGCAAACTGAACCAGGGACATGCTGTCGGCTGCCCAGCTCATTTTAGAACTGGCCCAGCCTCCTCCTCTATGCTTTCCCCCCATCATGCTCCTCTCCGAGGCCAGCAGCCGCAAATATGTAAAATATACATAAAAAAAGGTCAAAGACACATTATTGAGCACACTGATCTAACTACAGAGATGTGAACAGATTTTGAGTCAATCCTGAAAACAGATTCTGTTCAACAAGTGAAACCTCCGCATAATACTTGATATTTTGCTGCTTTTCAATAAAAATAAAAGCTTGTTTTACCATAGAATCTCAGTGTAGTTAAACATCTGATGTTGGTAACAGCACTCCTAGAGGAAAACAGCTTGAAGGGAGGAGACAGGACCCTGTGGTACAGGTGTCTGATCGCTAAAAAACAAACAACAAAACATCTGTGAGCATGCTAATATCAGTATATGTAGGGTATATATTTGTATAGAATAATTTTGTAGTCATAGACCGACGCACGCTTTGTATTATCTTAAAAAGAGCATTTTAGAGTATATCTGAGATTTTATTCTTAAAGATATATATATATATATATATATATCTAAAGATATATATTTGTAGAGTCGATTTGTGAACAGAGTATTAATACTAAACATTTAAAGACTCACAGGATTCATCATGCACTCCTGTTACTTTTATATTGTAATGTTTTATATTATACAATATTCGTAAGAAATGTAGAAGTCTGTCAATGGAGGGCCTGTCATACTCAAACCGTTTCACTCAATTTCAAGCATTTTAGTCAGGAATTATAGTTTGGGGAAAACACAACTTGTTTGAAATGTGTTCAGATTTATGCCACAATACAATGTAAACTAAAGCAGAAAATAAAGAAACATTAATTTTACTTACTCATTATAACAATCTGCTCCGTGGGTCAGCTTGCACGATGCGTCTGTTATTCCTTTCATGATATCTTCCTGAATCGAGCCACACGTCAAATCTTCTTTGTCTGAAGTAAAGTAAACCTTATTTCTCACAGTGCGTCTTCTTCCAGAAACTAAACGCAGCTGAAGTGAACTTGAAGAAATGTTTTCGAGCAGAGCTTGTGCTTCTGTTGTGGGCGTGTACATGTCGTGCACATCGCACGTGGATGATTGTAATAACAATAGCGCCTGAAGCTTTCGACGTGACTAACTTTATTTTAGAGTAGACATATACAGCTTTCTGTAGATATAACTCTCGTGTGTGAGTCACGTTTTTGCTGAGTTTCATCTCATTTTATTGACGTGTTTTAATCTGAACATCACAGAGACAAAGACAGCAGAGAACGCACCCTGTTAATTTTCTTTATTTACCAAATGCAGAATGTTTTTGTTGTTGATATTGTGAGTGTATACAAAAAATAGACCCTTTACAGATTTAAATGCTGTATTACTCTTATATGTGTGATCTTATATGACAGAGCAGTTTCAGTTATTTTCTCTGGCACCTAAAAAAAAGCCACACGGTCCCGCCAGCGGGAGGGCCGACCTCAGTCTGTTAAGGCGTAAGTGGCGGCCATAGCAGCCCACCACAACCTTATAGCAGGCCAGACTGTGGGCAAGGATATTGTTATTATCCATTTTCTAAGAGGAGCTAGACGGCTCAGGCCCTTATTCCCTCGCTCCATCCCCACATGGGACCTGCCCACCGTGCTAGGAGCCCTCAGAGGCTCGCCCTTTGAACCCCTGAAAATGGCTACCGTGAGAACGCTGACGCTGAAAACTGTTTTGCTGCTGGCTTGGCATCAGTCAGGTGAATAGGGGATCTGCAAGCGCTGTTTGTTAGCCCCGCCTGCCTGGATTTCGGGCCAAATTACTAATTTCATCCTGAAACCAAGACTCGGTTATATACCGAAGGTGCTCTCCACTCCGTTCAGAGCACAGGTGGTATTTCGTTCGGCGCTACCTCCGAACAAGGGCCATGACTCAACCCTCTCTGCCCTTTCAACGCATTAAGGGCCTACATTGAGTGGTCGGACGCCTTTAGGTGGTCTGACCAGATCTTTATCTGCTTCAGTGTCCGCTCCTAAGGGTTACCGTTCTCGAAGCAAAGGTTCTTTAAATGGGTTCAGACGCTATTTGCTAGCTCACTTCTCTATGGACCAGGACTGCCCCATAGGAGTAAACGCTCATTCAGCTAGGGGCCTCTCAGGCAGTTAAAGTATACTTGCTGCTCTCCAGACCATTGATGCGCTCTAGGTGAGAGCTTGGGCTCACAAGCCCTTTTCCATGTAAATACTTGATTGCCATGTTTGGCTGCCAGCCGCCCAAACCGTGAGCTTAGGCTTTCGAGCCTTTTTCTTGTAAAGCCTCTCACTGTGCTTGGCCGTCACACGCCCAAGCCACGAGCTCAGGCTTACACACCTTAATCCTAAGGACAGAATGAATGCATTATGCGGGGCATTGCTCTCTGCATGCTTATGTGACTATACGCCCCGGCTGTCATTGGCTATCGTTCTTCGCCTACAGCGCAACATGTTGATACTGTTCCCATAGTGTCTTAGCAGATGCAGTATGAGTGAAGTGTCAACAGGGAACGAATAGATTACTTCCGTAACCCAGATTCCATGAGACATGGGAACAAGTACTGCATTCCATGCCGCGCTGTGAGTGCCCATCACTTCAGACAATAACCTAAAGTTGGTGGTTCAGCCTCTATATATAGACGGCCCGCCCTCCTCAGACTAGCTTCGGCAGGAGCCAGCCATTGGTTGCCGCAACACGGCGGCCAGCCGATTGGTTTAAGAAATTACCACTGCACAACCAATGGCTGTGCAGTTTCACTGCGTGTTAAATAAGCTTCAGTTAGGGGGAAAAATCCCGGGTTACGGAAGTAACCTATTCTGGTTTTCCTACAAAAGGAAAACCAGTATTCTCCAGTCTTATATCAAAATCCTTTGACATTTTTCATTATGTAAATTTCTTTACATGGATAAAAAGTGTCATTGAAATATTTTTTCACTAGTCTTGAAATGAAATAAAATGTGAAATAAAATGTACTCTACAATTTTAAGAGGGGGTCTCTCCATAACCACCACCAGTATTCAGCATCCACGGGAAAAATGCAAGGGCAGCCGCAGTGAACGCAACACACACCAGCTACAGGTGGAAAAAAGATTAGGCTGCATGTGGACCTTAATCTAACCAAGAAATAAATCAGCCCAAGAAAACAGTCAGGCCATAGTAAATTGCATTGCTAAGGACATGATACCATTCACACAGCAGAATTTTAAAAACTGATGGAAACTACAGTTTCACTTTACAAATTCCCCTCACAAAAGTGGTCAAAGACAGAAATTCCAAACACAAGAGTCTGAAAGTCTTAAAGTGTGTGAGAAGGAAAATGCTATCAGCAACCACCGACCTATAGACCAGCAGTGCCTCAAAGACTGTAAACCTCAGTCAAATTGACTTGGATTTAGTATGAGGGAATGTTTTTGAAATGATGTTGCAGGAGGGACATCAACAAAATCACAAAAACAAATCCTTGAAGTAATCTTTAATGGATGCTGTGGCTTCAGAGAGTAGTGTAAGACTGTCAGCATGATGCTGGTGCCGTTCTCTCAGACATTCTTGACATGAAAATAAAGACTGAGGCCTTCTGTTTTTCAATTTCTTTTTGTAATTATCAGAAAGGACACCATATACCAAGATAAAAACAAATATCACGTTATGAAATATTTCATATCCTCACATGCCTACAACATACACATTGGATGAGGTTGCTTCCAGTTGCTCCTATAAGAACAGGAGGTTTTGCAGGACTCGCCACACATGTTCCTGGAGGGCTAGTGTCCTACAGTGTTTAGCTCCAACCCAAACACACCTGATCTAGATAATCAAGGTCTTGCTAGGTATACTTGAAACTTCCAGGCAGGTGTGTTTAGGCAAGTTGAAGCTATACTCTGTGGGAAACTGGCCCTCCAGGGACATGTTTGATGACCCCTGCTATATTGGATTGGCTTTTCCGTCTTTGATGCAGAGAGATAGTTACTAGATTCAATAAAAAAACTGTCCATGTATGGCAATGCAAAAAACACCCACAATGTCTGTGCTGAATGTAATTTGCATGGCTCGGTTCATGTGGGTCGATTCTCAGTGCAGTATTTTAGAGAAAGCAGCAGTGCCAATTCAGTGTTGATTGCATTTGCTTAAACCAGTCTGTGGGTGGTTAGTACTATATGAATATTTTTGTGTTAAAATAAAAAAATTATAGTTAATTGTTGCTCAGACAGATGCAACAGATAATTCTGCTGTGCCTTTGTTTGGAACTATTTTCATTGGACTTAAGACATCAGCGTGGAAGGAAAAGAAGATAAACTAAGTCATTGTGTTTCCTTTATACGGTGCTTGGGTTTTAATCTTCTTTCCCTTTCTTGAGTCTAAGAAAGCTCACAGATCTGTTCATGTTTAAGTCACACACACACACACACACACACACACACACATCACAGACATTTCAGTCCTTGCTTAAGTGTACTGCTGGTTGCTACTCAATACAATGCCCCTGAGACCTAAAGCTTTTTGCCATTCAGATAATAGATCACATGTGTCACAGTGGGATTCTCCACAGTCCTGATCACCTCCATCATCCAGCAGTGTACCTAACAGCTCAATCACAAAAGTATACTTAGTTCTTTTTACACTAGCACAGACTGGAAGAGTGTTTACTTTCCATGGTGCTGGTGGAGTGATCAATGCAGGCTTATTACAGGAGATGTGTAAATATGTATGAGTAGAGACACCTGAATATTGATGGGATAAACTGCATGTCTCACACATCATAGAAGTGTGCATATTAGTTTAAAGTTTTAATATTTTTTGTAGACAAAGACATAGACAGTGTCATAGCCATTTTATTTTATTTCATTCAGTTGCATGATGTAAGGGGTGGGACTACCTGTCTGGCCAAACAATGACAAATAGGGAGGTTGTTGTTGTTGTTGTTTTTAATCTGCTTAAAAACTGCCATTATGTTTTTTTTTTTTATGTAAATGAATTTTCAATTTATGCCACTACTGTGTTAATCCAAAAACATTTGAATATGTCATAACATGAGGCAGAAACAGTATTACTTTGAAGTGTGTATGAACATAGAAATATTTTTGGAATAGGTATAAAAATAAAAACCCTTTTCTCTTATCACAGCAAGTGGTGTCAGCGTTACGAGCTGGAGTGAACCCTTCAGGAAACCCATCCAATCAGAGCAGTTTATGGGATCTCAGCAACTCCTTCTTCTTCGCTGGAACAGTTATTACAACCATAGGTATTAAAGGACACACACTAACAGCCATGCAGTAGAGTACCTAGTTTCTTCTTAAGGCTCATAAGAACAGTGATTGTTCTGAAAATGTATGTTAAAACTGCCAGAGTAAACCAAAAGGCTTCGATCTGATGTCAAATTCAGTCTGAAGTGTTTTCTAAGCACACTGTGATGATGTCAAGCAGACAGATGGAGCTGAGTCTGTTTAACAACATTAACAGTTAAAAATGTTATATCTATGTCAGAGAAATTGAATGTTTATTGCCCACAGAAGACCAGCTAACAGATGGCTTAGCGCATACAAGGCATACAAGTTAAACGTACACTTTATATAGCTTAAAGCACTCACCTTTCTTGGAAACCTTCTCTGGACCTCTTTAGTCCTTGTTACATCTTTCTCTTCTTCTTAAAGTAATTTTAATGAGGAGATAAGTGTGCTTTTGTGCCTGATGTTATATGATGGTCTTCTTTTGCTCATTCAGTTAGTTTCAAGGGTTAGTTCACCCAAAAATTTATATTAAAATTTAAATTAATTACTCACCCTCATGTCATTCCAAACTCATTTTTGATTTACATTCATTATTAAGATATTTTTGATTATATTGGACATCCATCCGACCCTCCATAGACAGCAACACAACTGCGATGATCCCAGGTTCAGAAACATAGTTAAAACATTGGTAAAACAGTCCATGTGACATCAGTGGCTCAACTTCACTTTTGCAATGCTAGGATGCTAAAAAAATATATTTTTTTGCCCAAGGAAAATAAAAATAACATATCATCAGCATACCGTTCTTCTTTTTGTTTTCTTTGTATATTATAAAAATATTATCTTAAATGCATTGCTGTGTGAAAAACAACCATTGAAGTTTTGAAAAAAATGTGCGACTTAAAATGCATAACTTTAAATACACTTTGTGTGTGTGTGTTTTACACTAAATACAGCTTCAAGAGGTAATTTCTTAAATACTTTTTGAGTACTTATTATTATTTTTCTTTATTCGCTCCAGGATTTGGGAATATCTCACCTCACACAGAGGGAGGACGCATCTTCTGTATTATCTATGCCCTGTTGGGAATTCCTCTGTTTGGGTTCTTGCTGGCAGGAGTGGGAGATCAGCTTGGAACAATCTTCGGAAAGGCAATTGCTAAAGTGGAGGGGATGATTGATGTGAGTTTTGTTTTACATTGATATTAAATTTTAGTTCAGTCAGTACAAAACCATTTTACATTTATGTTATTTACATATATTTATATAACTGATATTAAGTAGCCTACAAATGATTTCTAATTGTGAAGCTGACAAGTAAAGTATTTCCTCTTGTTATAAACACAAACTAGGCTCATTAAAAATATGTGCCTCTATATACATTTCAGCATAACTGGAAAAACATACCTATATGTACTGTACGAATCACTGTAGTTTCCAGCTTACACTAGAATTATTTTCTAGAGGCAGTAAAACTCTCACAACTTGTGTACCTTTTTTACACAAAGTATGATATGAAAGTATAATAAAGGCTCATTTTGACACAATTACTTGCATAATATTATGTTATGACTTCAAAACAATTTTAAGATCCTGCATAATTTGAAAACTGAAACTTTTGAATGTTGTCGTCACACACACAGCTTCATAAGCGTGAGTTTTCTACTTCAGTTTGCTTGGTAGCTCACTAGCACTTAGATGTTGAAGAGCTCCGGCCAAACTCAGTGAAAAACGGTTTGATTAGGGATGGAGCTTTTCTTTGCAGGAGAGTCGATCACCAAGAGCAGGATTGGACACCCCTGTCCTAAAGTATAAACTAGATCCCACAAAAGTCAATAGTGCAGTCCTATTCCTGCAAAATTAAGCTGTAATCCTGATCAACCACACATGAACCCACTAATTAAGATCTTCATAAGCACATGATTAATTCCAGAAAGCTGTGTTGAAGCAGCACTGGAACTGAATGCAGCAGGTAAGCACAGTAGATCTCCAGGAACAGGTCTGTGCACAGTAATAATAGTGAGTACATCTGTGATTTCCTATCTGCATGAACATGGTGAGAAAATGCACTGTGGCTCCATAGAGGAATTCAAATA
Organism: Enteromius afrohamiltoni; assembly: GCA_034779775.1. Lineage (NCBI taxonomy): Eukaryota > Metazoa > Chordata > Actinopteri > Cypriniformes > Cyprinidae > Enteromius > Enteromius afrohamiltoni. The sequence goes on from JAUYWG010000057.1 coordinate 665,297, forward strand.
TCTAATGAAAAACAGGCTAGTGCTTATGTCTTCTACCTCTCTAAATTTCTTCTGGAGATTTATAAAATACATGAGCAGCTACCTGTATATGTCACATCACATGTCCAATGTTGCAGATTACCCCACTCTTTTATCCATGCTCTGTCCCAGCTGATAAAGTCACTTTCAGCTTTTCTATACTTGCTCTCATTTGACTTCCTGTTTGTACAGCATGATCAAAGACGGCACAGATGGAAACACGCTGTGCTCTTGCTGATCGTTGATCAAACGTGTTCCACTTAATTAATTGTATTTTTATTTGGTCTGTTCTTGAAAGCCATTTCATTAAAATAGGTCACATTTATCAAAGTGCACACTTCAACTAGATAGCTGATAGATTTTTCACTTAATATGTAACACAATAACTACTGAATATTAAACTATTAAAATGAATCGCTGACTGAGATAAGTAACAAAACATGTCCCACAATTTAATCTAATGTTGCTTTTTTAAAATGCCAGTTAAAAAACACACTTTAAAATGAATCACACATGATAACTAGAGTGTTCTTAACACAAATGTTCCATTTCGCCTTTTTTTCATTTAATTAAAAATCATGATATTACATTTTTAATTACTCCCTCTAACTCCCCCATCCTGACAGCATAATGCAATACCTATTAAATATTTATCTAACTTAGGGCACTGCATGCTGAGGGTCCTTAGTATTCAATATTTTATACTGCCTCGTTTTTACAATTATATTTATACATATCGTGTGGTTTTGACAGGAATCTGAATCAGCTATGAATTTAATAATGCCATATTGGCTTGCTATGATTATAAGTGGGTCCTATTAGTAGTTATGCAATTTGCATATGGAAATGTTGAAGTAGGTTTGTTGACATTTATCTTTCATGTTGCCAGTAAACAGTAAAAAATGTAGTCTTAGTGTATTGACCCATACTAAGAAAAAAACAAAAGCAGCTCGAGGTTTCAACCAAAAATCTCTGAACATCTTGAACATATGAATCCAGAATAATTCCCTTGTACATAAACCTTTTTTTTTCACTTCAGCTTGTTTTTCTTTTTTCTTGCAATGACAGGTTAGTGTTTTTCATTAGTACTCCCTAATGCAATATTTAAAGGTGCACTCACTTTACTATGTTAATAGATGTTTCTTTGCTCCCCCAGCCTGTGACTGGAAAATCCATTGTCTGTCATCATGAAGGATGTGTTAATTCTGTAACTGAACTACAGTTGACCTTACAACAGATTTACTTAACCACGTGCCAGTGCATTTTAAGGGCAGGTACTCTATCTATGTCCATTAAAAAATTATATCATGGGATGGTTTGTTTAAAGAAACAATCAATAATCTTGAAATTAATTACTTCAAATGCAGTTTATCACTGCACGAAAAAAAAATCTCATGCACTTTCAGAGACAAATGTCTCAGCTATTGGTGTGATTTGTCATACTGAAGACGTTCTTGTCTTGAGGATAAACAAACCTGAACATGACCTGCGCCTGCCAGGGTTTTGGCAAATATTTAATCAGTGGGTCTCACACTAAATGTACCTGTCACGGTGTGGTGCAGGAGAAAATATACAAAGATAAAGAACAATGATAAACAGTCTTTAATAATCCACATAGAGGTAGTAATCCAACACACACTAAAATAGATGAGACTCGACGAAGAAAAAACGAAGAAAGAATGCAACTGATAATGACAATAATTAACGACACACACCTGAACATAATGACAATTAAACATGAGACAAACTAGCTCACAGGGCACATGGGGAATGGAAGACACAGCAAAACAATCCTGAGGTATGTGACATATAGCTCCATTTTTACCATTAATGTGTGGTATATACTGTATATGGAAATGGTCAAACCTCAGAGTTTTTTGCAGGCTGAGAAAGGACCTGAATTCACTAAAGGTTGCTGTAGATGCATTCTCTTAAGGGGTAGGTGCTGTCTTGACACAGAATCTATATGATGAAAATCTGTCACATACGTGTGCAGGAGTCTGAAAACGATCACTTGCAGTGATGTTGGAGTGTAAAAGATTCATATCTACAGGGTCTGCACTTCACTTTACTTAGTGACCATAAATCTTTCCAAAAACATAAGGACTAGAAAAGCATGCTTTGAGTAACAGTATCAATATTATAGACAATGCCTTATTGATAGGTGAGGGCATTGCCTGATGTTCTCCTGCTAATGAGAAAGACCTGTAATTCCAGTGAATCTTCAGAAAGAATAAAAACATAATGGCCATTATAATCAAGAAATCATGTGCTGAGCAAGAGTTCATTGTTCAGTGTGGTGGCCTGCAGTGTCTGCAATTAACAGGCAAAAATTTCACTAAAATGAACTAAAATGGCCACAAATTCAAGATAATGGGGCAAAAAATGCCAGTGCACAATTAAACTATTGGTAACACTTGTTAAGTATTAACTATTCAAGTCAAGTCAAGTCAGCTTTATTTCTATAGTGCTTTTAACAATAGAGATTGTTAGACTGTATCAAATAGGAGAATAGAGTGTCAGTAATGTAAAATGATAAGATTGAACACTTTACTTTAACTTTTCAGTTAAAGGCATTTCATTATTGAATTCAGATATAAATGTCCAGCTATTAACTTTTTCCTCCGTAAATTCTTTATTTGCTGCTTATTAATAGTTAGAATAATAGTTGCTTATTAATAGTGAGGTTGTTGTTAAGTTTAGGTATTAGGCACTAGGGATGTAAAATAAGGTAATGTAGAATAAGGCATTAATATGTGCTTAATTAGCACTAATAAATGGCTAATATTCTAGTAATATGCATGCATGGATATGGATCTCTTTGTAAATAGAAAACAAACCTGCTCATACTATTTCTCCAGATATGCAGAGATATGTAGAGATGCCACACAGTCTTTTGCACATCCTGGAGGAGGTCATTTTAGACTATGTACCTCAATTTTTTTTCTTACATTTTCAAACAGTAAGGTTGCAACAAAGTCGTGCTGACCTCTGTAGCATGTCTTTTCTTCATGCTCTACACAAATAAACCCAGTGAAGATGGATCACATATAGCTACTGTAGATCTGCGAGAATTCTGAAGAAAGGAGAAAGCACCAGGCAGTGAATTACAATCCATTACATCACATTCAAACTGCATCACATTTGGTACAGACAGAGATTGGGGCACTACAGAGTAACAGAAAGCATCACCACCCCATTTACAAACCTCCTGATTGACTAATGGCTTATTTCCACTGAGAGGAAGGGTTCGGTACAGTACAGTAAGGTACACAATTATGTCCGTTTCCATTATCAGAAGTTGTGAATGGTACCAAAATAGCGAACCATACCGTACCACTCTTTTGGTGCCCTTTCATTCTGCTTTGCTGTCCACACGTTTATTGTGCTTGTTATAATATCATATTATTATAGCGTTACATTGGCTTATTTACATCGGCGTGGGCAAACACAAAATAATACACAGTATATTTTATCGTTTCATATTTTCACACAGATAATAGTTGTTTCTCAATATGCTTTCTATCTGTTCTTTTGAACTTTTGAAACGTCATTGCCCAAAAACCTGCTAATTTCAAAATATTACTATCATTGTGTCATGAAATATAATTAAGGTGAAAAAAATAATTAAATTCTGCAATTTATTAAAAAAGAAAGCTGATTTCAGAGCTCCAGGCAATCAGTGCTTATATATCTGCTTATAGCAGCCTCAAGCTTGGCTTGTCCTTCCAAACATTTGCCACTGGCTCTGACATCTCTAGTAATTAATGATTTGGCTAACAATATATTTTGTGGGCATTTGTGGTCTCATGCATCTATTATTTGTTCTTGGTCATATAGTTTTAGCTTAGCACAAAATTATATTTAACTTTATATATTGTTTTTAACTTTACCGTATTACAACGCTAAATTTCTTTGCCTTTGTCTTTATTTCCTCATAAGCCTCATACCTTTATAATGGCTATTATTGTTCTTTAAAATTGACAAAAAAGAGGCAGAGATGTGCTTATTGTCGCACTTTAATGTCTATCGCTGCATACACCACGGCTATCAAGTAATGGGACTGATGGTAGTGGAAACGCAAACTGGATCATGCTGTTCCATATTGAATCGTACCGTACTGTACTGTAATGACCCATATTACTCAGTGGAATCGAGCCCAATTATATTTCAGCAGTATTGCCAGTTAGTGAAAACCCATTGTATTTAATTTTATTCATCGTCATGTGCACTCATTCCTGTTGGTGTCGTCAATCTGGTAACCTGCGTGTGCGTCAAGTCTGAGGAAGAGGAGATGGGTGAATACTTTGAATTAGGACTGCAATACCAAGTTCAACCGTTGGGTGTCAATTCTACATACAGCCCCTTTGAGTTACAGTTGCCACAGTGTAAGTGAAAGCATTACATAAATAAAAGGGAGGTGTACACGGACTGAAATACCCAGAATGGATAAGCAAGGTGGTGTAGGAGGAGGTGTATGAAGGAAAGAGGCAGGAAAGAATAAACCATAATCTGGGAGATGCACACAGGTGCCGGGAGTGTTGTTTTGTGTCATTGCAGAGATAATAACAATCAACTTTATGTAAAATGAAACTGCTTTATTAAAAGATGCCTGGAGTTTTTGTCTCATGTAAGCGTGATAGTTTTTAACATGTTGTTCATTATGCATAAATGTTTTTAGTTATGAGAAAATGGGCAGTGTACTCTAAGGGCTTTTGGGGCCCATGCCCTATCACAGTATCACAATTTCTAAGGGTGTTTTTTGCTCCTAAAGGGCCAACATCCTGCAGAGTTTAGCTCCAACTTGCTTGTCTGGAAATTTATAGTGCATCAGAAGCTTGGGTTTATGTTTCAAACGATGTGGGTACTTGTAACATCGAGTATAATGAGAGGGTAGAAAATGAAACCTGGAGTCTTATTATTCAACATTAATTTTCTGATCATAAACTTTCTGGCAAAATTTATGCTAAATCTTTGAGTCCATGCTAACGTACAAACCTAAAAAAGCTAACTCTTCTCACATCGTGTACAGTGTAGGTCAAAAACACATAAAGGTCTACATTTCAGTTGTGGATTTCTGGAGGTCCACTTTCCTAGTATAGCTCCAACAAAGTTTCCTGGAAGTTTCTAATGATCCTTGATTAGTTGGGTCAGGTGTGTTTATTTAGGGCTAGAGCTTAACTTCGCCCTCTGGAAGAACAATCATAAAACATGGGTTCATTTGATTTGCAGCAGTGCATAAACACCAACCTCCTTTTACAAAGAGTTATGCTCACATTTAATTATCAGAAAATTACTATATATATATATTAATATATCTATTTAATCATCTATCATTCCATCTGTGTATGCCTCCATTTCTCCATCCATGCTTTTTTTCTTTCCTCAGAAGTGGAATGTGAGTCAAACCAAGATCCGTGTGATTTCTACCGTTCTTTTCATTTTGTTTGGTTGTCTCCTCTTCGTCACCCTGCCGGCCATCATATTCAAACACATTGAGGGCTGGAGCGCACTGGAGTCCATCTACTTTGTCGTCATTACCTTGACAACCATCGGCTTTGGAGATTTTGTCGCGGGCGAGGGCGAGCGACGCCAACACGAAGAGAACAGCGGTGAGCATAAACGATACACACATCTATGGGCTTTAGTGGTTTGCAAAATGGATTATAGCATCTTGTCTTGTTTGTTTAGGTGGGTCTGAGTTGGAGTACCTGGACTACTACAAGCCCCTGGTGTGGTTCTGGATCCTGATTGGTTTAGCGTACTTTGCTGCTGTTCTCAGTATGATTGGAGACTGGTTTCGTGTTATATCCAAGAAAACAAAAGAGGAGGTACGTTTTCATGTGAAGCAATAAATTATGCATTCTGTGAAGAACAGCTGCACCCACGCATCTATGCAAGGCATTAAAACCAACATGAAATTAAACCTGAACTTATTTACAGCGTTAGTTCACCCCAAAATAAAAATTCTGTCATAATTTACTCCCCCTTATGTTGTTCCAAACCTAATGCAATGCAATGTACATTATTAATCAATTTGTGATTTAAACCCTAAACTAATCTTATAATCTCATAGCTTCAAAAGACTTGGATTCATATAGATGACATTTATTTTAATAGCCCGATACTTGATGTAAACAGGATTATTAAATATTACATATTTAAAATGATTGATTATTATTAAATACAAAACACAAACTCAGCAAAAAAGAGTTTGTATCAGTTTGGTTACAAAGTTTGGATCCCTATTTTTATAATTCATCATAATGTTGCTCCAAATCAATTTTCTGTATTTGCTTTTTTGTTCTCCAATGGCAGGTGGTCATGTCAGTCAAGCGCTAAATAGAGAAAAACAGTCAATAGTCAAGGACATTTAATTAAAATCCATAGAGTTCATTTATAAATGATAGCATTTGTGTAAAGAACAGACTTTTCACTCATAACATTCCCCTCTCATCCTGCTTCTAAATATCATTCTCATTCCACAAATTTGAAAATGAAACATTGTGTTCATTAAGACATGCAAGAATATATGGTATTTGGTTTCAGCTTAAATATTTCTAAATTTGCCATTTTACGAATTGTACTTGAATGAATGAATCATTTGTACTTGCAAATAATGATTAGATTTCAGAAAGACAACCAACCTTTTTTTTTTTCTTTTTTCCTTTGTCTTGCAAGGGAGGGAAAATATATACTGTTTCGAACAACCAGAGTAAATAATGACAGAATATTTAGTTCACTAACCCAAAAACATTATTTTGTAATATCACTCTATTTCTTTTGCCATTTAGGTAGGAGAATTTCGAGCCCATGCTGCTGAATGGACTGCTAATGTGTCTGCTGAGTTTAAAGAGACACGAAGAAGACTGAGTGTCGACATTTACGACAAATTCCAGCGTGCTGCATCGATCAAGCGCAAACTGTCTGCTGAAATAAACCTCAGCCCTCCTGTCAATCAGCAGATGACACCAGGCAAACGAGCACGTTCAGTTAACCTTGGAGATGAGAGAGAGGCGTATCCCTATACGTTTGTACGAAATGGAAGCTTGTTCCTCAACGGTCTCATCCCGGATTACGCTGACCATCGGGATATCACTAAAATACAAACAAAATGAACTGGAATTAAAGATGTTCACTGATAAACTGTGAAAATATAAGATGTATAAAAAAAGAATACAACGAAAGAAAACATAAGGGGGCAAAGAAAATACATTTGATTTGATTTTACAAGAGATCATGCCCTAACAAAAATCATTGTTTTCCACTGGCGGTCATGCAAAAGTAGCCATGTATTCTAATTAATAATTTTGTTAACGTATAGCAAGTTATTAGAATTTATATAATTACAAATTAATATACCGTATTGTAGATTTTTCACAAGCTTTCTGTGGCAAGGCTCTTTGAGGCATGACAGTCTTTCTGCTGCAAGAATGGGCTAATATAGACAGACGAGTAACTGCCATTGATATGAATTGGAATACTAACGGAGAGCTCTCTCGAAGTTGTATCTAACACACTACAAGACTGTACGAAGACTGTACAAAGCCTGACTTTGGTTCTGCCAGCATAATGAAATCACAACCAGAAGAGACACAGTCAACAGGTAAGTGAAAGTCACTATAACAATCTTGCTGTCAATCATGTCAAAATGATCATATTTATGAGATGAGCACACATGAACATCACCATGATGTCTTAATTGCCAGTGACAGAGACTTTTTGAAGGATTGGTTTGGTTGGTGAAAAAGGGTTACACGTTGGCTGTTGGCTGGTTTTATTTTATTAGTTTTTTAATTATTAATAGATATATTTTTATGTGGTAAATTTAGTTTCACCATTATTTGTTCTCTCAAATAAAAATAAAAAAAGTACAAAAGGGATCAATGGGGCAATGCCCTTTTAAAAGGTAGACTACTAATATCGTTTTGTTAAATTTACACATTTAAGATACACACTTTAGGGGTAAATTTAAAAAAAAGGTACAAACGCATGCCTTTTTAACTTCGCAATAGTAAAAAAACAATTACACTATGCTTCTAAAAGCTGAAATATAAAACAATATGTATATTTTATAAATATAATTTAACATGTTTGAAACAGGCTGCTTCCATCTGATGAAAAAAGATAAATAACATGACTTCATGTCAAAATCACATGACAGCTAAACTGTTCTATTCATCCTGCACAACATTTATAGATTTTATGCGTAAAATAGTGGATTTATTGTCATAAAACGTCTCCAGGTTATGAATATAACCATGGTTCCTTAAGTGAACAAGACACTGCGTCCGAAAACACTATGGGAACGCCCTCTGCGTGACACGCTCTGAATCTGCTGTAAAATTCATCCAATCAAAGGGCGTGACGTCATGACGGGTGACGTCAGACCAGGAAGTATATAAGGCACTTCCTGCCTGCCAACGCTAGCTTACAAAAGTCATTAAGAACTGCGCCGGCAGAGGGCACTGGAGGTATTGCTCCGAGACACAGTGTCTCGTTCCCTCAAGGAACCATGCTTATATTCATAACCTGAAGACGTTCCTTTTCGTGAACTCGAACTGCGTCTGAAAACGCTATGGGAACGATATACAAACACTGCCATGACTCCAAGCCCTCGCCCTGTGTCTATGTCTCAACATTTACCACTAAGACGTAAGGGCAGATGACCCAGGGGTGATATGTGTGTCCAAACCGTAGTAAGATTGGGACACCTGCCAAATAGGCCTTTGAGGCTGCCATACCCCTTGTGGAGTGAGCTTTGACTCCCATCAGCGAGGGGAATTCGCCAGTCCGGGCACAAAGTCTAAATAAGAAGGGTGTTACTGAAAGGGCTTAAATGTCACCTACTCGCTTAAGAGAAGAGATTGCAAGCAAGACAATGCTGTGTCAGGGACCAGAACCGCGAGGCTCCCCAACGAAAGCTCCTTCACCAAAGAGGGCTTTCTGGGATCGGAGCAGCCTCAGCAGCAACAGCTAACATTGAGGGCAACTCTTGTCTGGCTCTTCCAATGCGGCTGCTGCATGCTCCGATCCCAGGCAAGCCATACAGAGCATGTGTGTGTCTCCACTTTTTATGAAGTGCTTGCATGGAGACACACACCATCTGAAAACTTTTTGTGGCCACTTGCCCTTATCTGCCCGCATTTTTAAGTTGTACGTTTCTCAAACTTCACTATTTCAACACACACACACACACACACACACACACTTCAGGGAGGGGAAATAGGAGCTATTTTTTCACACACACAGACAGACATTAGACAGATCACAGAGAGTGTGTTCTGAAAGATAGAAAGCTAGCGCTGGCAGGAAGCATGAGCCTTATATACTTTCTGGTCTGACGTCACCCTTCATGACGTCACGCCCCTTTGATTGGATGGATTTTACAGCAGGGCGTTCCCATAGCATTTTTGGACGCAGTTCGAATTCCCAAAAATTAACTGCTGTATTGTGAAAAGCACATACAGCCAAAGCCAACCATAGCACTCTTTTCAATGTTTTTTTGTTTCACCCACTTTATCTGTGTGTGTGTTTGTTAAATATTATTACTGATATATTGATTCCCTTAAAATAATTAAAATCATTCTGTGCCTTACATTCCTTCCCATTGATTTCTTATAATCAGTTACATTTGACCGCAAACAGCCAGAGTGTTTTTTTTATGACCACTCATCAAATTAAGGCCTTTTTTTTCTCAAGATTGTGTATTTCAAAAAGTTTTTGGAAGCAAAAATGAACTCAGTCAAAAGTGACTGAAAAGCTTTTGGGCTAAAGCAGACACTTTGGATGTGATGATGTGTGACTTGAGGTTTGAAGTCATCAAAAAGTATCTGAGCACAGCGCATTCAAGTGTAGGGGGGTCATTGTGGAGGCAGGCATAAAAGCCTTCTTTATGTAACATATTGCTTGAAATATAAAGCTTTTAACACTGCAAGTATTTGTCCAGTGCAGCTTCAGCTGAACCATTCCCATTTTTGATGTGCTGCATGACTACTCCAGGCACTTTTTTTCCAGTGTCCTTGCAATTTGCTTAAGTCATGCTGTTTCTATAGGCCTAGCCTATACTTCTTTTTAAGAGAGAACACTCTCAGCAGCTTTTTATGCTTTTTAAAATTCACAGTGTGCACTACAGTTTGTGGATTTGTGACACCTGGAAAACCTGCATTTTAACAATTTTTAACAAAGTTGGAGCTTGTTTCTCATTGGTTCACCATTTTTTGGGGAACAGAAATGCTCTAAAACGGCAGCTTTGCCAGACTGACTTTGCTCGCAAAATTTAATATAGCGTCACAGGAAGTATGGACGGGCCCTGGCTAGATATATATCCCTCAGCTCAAGCTGATCCATGGCTAGTCAACATATGTAGATTAGACAAGCTCAAACCATTGACCTTTTTTCATGCTGACACGCTGAAGAAGGATGTGAGGAGAGTAATTGGATTTCAATGTGAGAACATACTCACCTTTTTGCTGATAACAATGATGCTGCTCCTTATGGTTTGTGTTTAATTGGGAACAGGTGCCTTAGTTCATGGTTAATTATTGTTTCCCATGGCAACCCTGAGAGGCTCACACAGGGGCAATTTAATGTTTTGTTTAAAGTGTATCCTTTTAGCCAACATAAACTGTTTTTTTTTGTTTGTTTGTTTCATTTTTTTTTTTTTTAAATCAAACTTGTTTTAAACTTACTATTAAATGTACCATATTGATATATGTGACCTCGGACCACAAAACCCCCTTAGGTGTCAGTTTCTCTAAACTGAGATTTATACATCTTCTGAAAGCTGAATAAATAAGCTTTCCATTGATCTTTAAAGTTGTCCAAATGAAATTCTTAGCAATGTGTATTATTAATCAAAACTGAATGAACATTTGAATATACTTATGGTTGGAAGTTTACAAAATATCTTCATAAAACATGATCTTTACTTAATCTCCTAATTATTTTTGGCTATTGCTACAAATATAGCTGTGCTACTTACGATGGATTTTGTGCTTTAGGGTCATATATATATAAAAAAGGGAAAGAAAATATGGTAACACTTTATTAGAAGGGCCAATTCACATGCTAATACTTGTTTATTAGCATGCATATTACTAACATGTTGTCTAACATGTCAGATTATTTATTTTGAGCCTTATAAACATTTGCATTGAACATTTCATTAGTGAGTTGACAGTGAGTGAATAGCGAGTTGATTAAAAAAAACCCTAATATTTAAGAAAAGAATGAAAATGTAAAATAAAAATCAAAACACTTAAACGCAAACATTTTTTTTACATTTTTTTAACTTCCTCAGCTTTGTAAATAATTTTTTGGTGTTTTGCTGACAAGAACATTTGAAAATCACTGCATTATTCGAAAAGATACATTATTAAACATAAAAAAACGAAAGGATCCTTTTGTTTTAGAAAGGAACATTATAAAAAACGAATTAGGAGAATCAATCAATTATGAGTAATTTACTACCCTTATGTGTGAATAATATTTAATCCATAAAGATGTGCCTAATCTGATTATGATCGAATTACAAGTACTAGACTTGATGCATAATTAATGCAAGCAGCCAAGTCCTAATCTTAACCATATTGTAAGTGCATGTAGTTATATAATATTCACTGAATTTAATTAATACAATATTCACTATACACAATACTTCATGCGTATGAATTTGTACTGAGTAGCCACCTCATAGAATATGTACAGTAAGACTGGGCTGTAAACATCGCATTTGTTTTTCATGAGCATTCAATCCAAACCAAGTACACCAAAATATTTTAGCATGATGGTTTTTGTGCTGATGCCTCATTACAGCTCAGTTTAATGCAACTGTATTGTTTCTGCTTAGCGAGCGCCTCAACCTCTGACATCCAGATCGCCGGGCTGAGACAGAGAGATTGCAGTTGCTATGGAGATCTGAAACACGTTTAAGCCACAGCTCCACTCTGCTGCGAGGAATACTATGGGTGCCGATCCATGACCGCAAATTTCGTTCTTCTCGTACCCACTTGACACTCTTCAGGGAATGAAGAGAGACAGACAAATACACACAAGACTGTTTACAGAAGATGAAACGTGTCCTTAGATGATTGACTCTGAGACAGGAGACAGGAACTGATGTTTCTCTCGTAGTAGACTCACAGCTGAAAGCATTCAGGAATGATGTTTATAAATGAACTCTACTTTTTTTTTTCTCTGAAATGTCTGTAGGTAACTAAAATGCCTTTTTCTTGTACAGGGTAGCTCTGGCTGAACAAAACACATTGATTTCAATATGATTGGGATATTTAAGTACTATTCTGTTTCACCTTTGCTTAGTTAACAACGCAAAGAAAAAAGCAATTAAGGTCTTCAGGCTGTTTTTTTTAACTTTGTGTGAACCAGATTCTGTGGATGACGATTTCATTTACTATAAATCATAGCCATGGAGTTGCATCACAAGCCTTCACAAAGCCTTTTGTGGAATTGGTTGCAAGTTTGAGATCATTGTAAAACTCAGAGGCACAATGACGATGATCATGGTGAGCATTTTCAAAAGTGAAGACAATAAAGTATTATCGTAACCAAATGACGTGAAATTAAGCTAGAAGCATTTACCTTCCTGTTTTGAATGGAGTTTGTTTCAGACTAAATCTTTTATATTACCAAATGTACATCAAGTTTCTCTTAAAGCACATAAACTGCGAAATCTGCCATTAGCATGCAAATTCTACAGTTAGAATTTATATTGCATTTTGTAATAATATACAGTATTTCTACAGCATAGGATCACTTAACAAGTGTTTTAGGGATGAAATGAGAAAAAATAATAATAATCACAGTTGACAAATGATTGTTAGTATATTGGTGCTCTGCATCTTTAAGCCAAAATAGGAGAGAAGCTGATAATAAGTGTGATTGTCAATGGGTTCTTAACTGCACCAGCCTTTTTCAAATAAACTGAATCACATACATTTGATGTGTTTTCAATGGCTGTTCTGTGGCAATAAATTTTTGACAATAAATGGGGATTAATGGTGTTTCATTTTGTGAAAAATGATAACAATACACAGATAACAATATAATTGAGCTATCTATCTAAAATCCAAATCCAATCCATTCATCATGTTGCCCAGCACCTAAAATTTGCTCTGTGGTCAATTGTAGACATAACAGTGTACCTTTCTGTAAAGATGGTGTTGATGACTTGACTTAGAAGCTTACAGATAACAATTTTTAAAGGTGCCATAACAGTCAGAACTGAATTTGTTCCATAACTGCAGCCGAAATCTTGCCTTTTCAAAGATATTTCACATTCTTTTAATTACATTTCCCATTTGATGTTTTACCTATAATTATTTATTATATAAAATATTATTATAATGCCTCAACAATAATAAAGTTAATTAAGTTTGAATTTAATTCACATAACATGTATCGTGTTGCAGCAAAAATTATAAGTAAAAATTTGAAAATCTAGCCAAATTTAACAATATTTTAACATTTCAGTATTTCTGCTCATTAAAATTCTAGGCATAAATTAGGCAATTATTGAGTTTTTATTTAAGTCATTTTTACTTTCCTCTGTGATATGCCAAGAGTCACTAAATTAGCTTATATTCCCTTTAGACAGTTAAGTGTAAGGTAAGTTCATGAAACTGAGTATATTTCTGAGTAAATAACTTGGGAAGTGAAGATATCTTATCAAAAGAGACCTCAAGACTATTCAGAAATCACAGTCCCAGCCTGAAAATTCCTCCTCAGCTTGGGTCTTATCATAGGGAAAGCGATCAAAGTTTATATAGCAAGGACCCTGTAAACAAAAAAAAACACAATCAATCAATCCAACAGACTTTGTTACTTGGTGGCTTTTCAAGTTCTTATTTTTAAATGTGTTCATTAGCCGCCACCATTCACTTAAAAAAAATATATATATATATAATTCCTCCTGGATATATATATATATATTATGTCCGGGAATCTATAAAAAATTAATCTAATTAATTAGAGGCTTTGTAATTATTTAATCGAAATTAATTGCGTTTTAACACATATAAATACTTGACCTGAGAACAGTGAGAAGTGTAACAACCGAGACCTCTGTGGCGCTCTCCGACCGTCATCAGCAGGAACCATCTCCCGAGTACTAGTTTCCACTCTTCATCAGCCCACTGCCCTCATTCACGATGCAGGTGTTGCTCATTCCTAGCCACTATTTAAGCGCTGCTTTGCACACGACACGACACAAAGTTTTGTTTGCCTTGGCTGCATCTCATTTTCCCACTGTTTATTCTGACCGCCTGTTATCGACCCACCTCAAGCGGCTCAACCCCTGTTTCTCTACCAGGGAAGTACAACGGTACAGCAGGTAAATGTTGGGGTTTCCTGCTACAGTGTTCAGTGTATATCAATCAACAACCACTTAAGTTTTCCCACAGACGAGAGTAAAGTTGCACTAATCTGCTCACTACTCACTAGAAGAGCGCTGGAGTGGGTAACGGCATTGTGGGAGGGCAGACACATGAAGTTTCCGGATTCCCAGAGCTTTCTTCAACTGTTCCACAATGATTTCAAGATTACACCATAAGATTCCGCACTCTCGTGGAGCAGACTGGTTGGCCGCCATAACCTCTAAAAGTGATGTACCGTAAGGGACTCAGAGATGAACTACAGGCTTAGCTCGCATGTCGGGATAATGGCAAAACGTTGGAGCTGGCCATCCAGTTGGACAACCTTATTCGCTCACGTCGCAGAGGCCGAGTCTACCTACCTCTCGCTGCTGCCTCTCCATCCATGGACTCCGAACCTATGCAGCTGGGTGTGACATGCCTTACCCAAGAGGAGCACAAAAGACGACATTGTGAACATCTCTGTCTCTATTGTGGTCAACCTGGTCACGTTCGCTCCACCTGTCCCATTTGGCCAGCTCAACACAATCATCCACGGGTGAGTGTTAAATCCTTTCTCAGTTCTATGACAATACCCATTAAACTGTGTGTGCAGGGAAAGGAGTTTAACTAGACTCAGGGGCAGAAGGAAATTTTATTGACAATGACTATGCTAAGCATTGTGAACTTCCTCTATTTACATTTGGACCCAATGTGGGCGTGGCAGCTGTAGATGGTCGTCCCCTGGGCACAGGGAGAGTCACCGCCACCACAGAAGATATTCACCTGCACATTGGAGCGCTCCACCAAGAAAGCATTCGTCTCTTCACCATCTGCTCACCTGAACATCCTGTCATCCTCGGATTGCCCTGGCTGGAACTCCACGACCCCACCATTTCCTGGTCAAAGAAAGAAATCACGCACTGGTCCAATCACTGCCACGAGCATTGCCTAAAGGGATTGAAGTCACTCACCTTACCTCAACCTGAGCACTCACCCGACCACGCACCAGAACCTGAATCGCTTGAATCCCTACCTCCTGAGTACCACGACCCAAGGGTGGCTTTCAGCAAAGGAAAAGCCACACAACTACTACCGACTGTGCCATTGACCTCCAGCCTGGAACGATGCCCTCCAAGGGTTGTATATTTCCCCTGCCATTACCTGAGACCGAGAGCATGCAGGAGTATATCCAGGAGGAATTAGCTAAAGGGTTTATCATACCATCTACCACACCAGCGTCAGCAGGGTTTTCTTCGTTAAGGAGAAGGACGGAGCCCTGAGACCCTGTATTGAGTACCGAAGCCTAAACGAGATAACCAAGTATCGGTATCCTCTTCCCCTGGTACCTCCAGCCCTGAAACAACTACGAAAAGCTTGTTACTTCACCAAACTCTACTAAAAAAGTGTGTACAATCTGATCCACATAAAACAAGGTGATGAGTGGAAAACAGATTTCTCCACCACAACCGGGCACTACGAGTACCGGGTGATGCCCTTCGGGCTTGCCAACAGTCCCTCCATCTTTCGGGCTCTGATAAACAACGTGTTCAGAGACATACTCAACAAGCAGGTTATTTTTTTATATCGATGATATCCTGGTGTACTCCGAAGACTTCCCTTCACACGTGCAGCATGTTCGGGCAGTTCTTGAGCGTCTAATCCAGCACCAACTCTACGCCAAACTTCCTAAGTGTAAGTTCCATAAGACCCGTATAGCCTTCCTAGGCTACATCATCAGCACCAACGGTGTTACGATGGATGAACAAAAGGTGACTGCAGTGCTAAAATGGCCTAAACCCAGGACTCTAAAGGAACTTCAGCGCTTTCTGGGATTCTGGGATCCACGGTTCTTCGATGGTCAACAGAAAGCGAACAGGCCTTCCAGGAACTCAAGAATCGTTTCCCAGCACCCATTCTCAAACACCCCAATCCTGAAGACGAGTTCCCCGTTGAGGTAGACACATCCAACACCGGTATTGGAGCCGTCCTATCCCAACGTCATGGCAGTCCACCCAAACTATTCCCTTGTGCCTATTATTCCCGGAAACTCACCTCTGCTGAATGTAATTATGATGTCGGGCACAGAGAACTGTTGGCCATGACCTGTACTCTGGAGGAATGGGGGCACTGGCTCGAGGGGTCCATCCATCCATTCCTACCAATTACGGACTACCCGAGGACATGGTCTCGGACCGGGGACCGCAATTCACCTCTCGCCTCTGGAAGGCCTTCTGCAAAAGGATGAACATCAATGTCTCACCTCCGGGTACCATCCTCAAGCCAACGGACAGGTTGAAAGAATGAACCAAGAACTATGGAATGGAGTCACTTCCTGCTATGGGCCGAATACACTCAGAACTCGCTCCGGAAACAAGCTACAAAGTTGTTTTTGCCTTGGCTGCATCTCTGAGTGTTTTTCCCACTGTTTATTCTGACTACCTGTTATCGACCCGGACTTCCTTTGTGTATTGAACTCTGCCTGATACCCCTAACCTCTGCCTGGATACCGACTATTGAACTCTGCCTGATACCCCGAACCCTGCCTGAACTCTGGTACTGTCTCTGCTTTGCCTTCGTTGTGTTTGATCTTCGCCTGTTTGACATTGTTTACAATAAAAGCTTGCAAATAAATTCAACTGACTCTGAGCCTGAGTTACAGTAAGTTTCTTCATATGGATTTTTAGTATACCATTGAATAATGACTAATAAATTTTTGAGCCGTACATACTTCACACAGCCGTTGTTCACTGACGAGCTGCGCAAATCCACGCTGATAATGAACATCCATATTCAGAACATTAGAAACACTAGTTTGTGCTCCAGTGTAATCAGTCCGCCGAAACCATCCGCGGTGCAAAAGTAAGTGTGATTAAAATACGTTAAAAAAATTTGACGCATTATTTTTGTGTAATTAATTCATATAAATTAATGCGTTAAAGTCCCGGCCCTAATATATATATATATATATAGATAGATAGATAGATAGATAGATAGATAGATAGATAGATAAAAATATAAATATAATGGGTCAATTCACCAAAAAATTAAAATTGAGTCATTAATTACTCATTTCGTTCCAAACCCGTAAGCCCTTCATTTATCTTCGGAACACAAATTAAGATTTTTTTGATGAAATCAGAAAGCCATCTGGCCCAGACAGCAGTATAACTAAAATGATCCAACAATCAGTTTTTTAATTCAGTTTTGTGATGCTAAAAGATTACTTTTTGCTCAAAGAAAACAAAAATTACATAATATACTTAACCATTCTTCTTCCCTGACTTACATCTTTCACCATTTTAGAGAGTATCACAACATATGCGTATGCTTTCCTCTAGGTGTGAACAACCACAGATTACGTACACATGCGTGTTCTTGTAAACAAGGCAGATTATGTCAAATACTTTGAAGTGTGCGTACACAGTACGTTACACTGCAATACTCTCTAAAATGCTGGTAGATGTAAGTCAGGGGAGAAGACTGGTTGAGTACATTATTTTATTTTATTTTTAGTTTGCGCAAAAAACGTATTTTACTAGCTTCGCAAAACTGAAGTGGAGCCACTGATGTCACGGACAGTTTTACTGATGTTTTTACCACGTTTCTAGATCTGGGATCATTTCAGTTGTATTGCTGTCTATGGAGAGTCAGATGGCTCTATGATTTCATCAAAAATATCTTAATTTGTGCTGTGAAGATGAACAAAGGTCTTACAACATGAGAGTATGATTAATGACAGGAGTGGAGCTAAAGCCTTACTTAAAAATTTTTTTTTAAAAAGTTGACCTTTCTTATGAGTCGAATAGTCGGTGCCTCCAGCTGCCCCATTCTTAATTTATGCCAGTTAATGTTGTTAAACCACCTGAGAAATAATTGAGAGAAAATATCAATACACACATTAAAGAGAAAACACTAATAATAAAAGGCAGCATTTGTCACATAAGCAAACTCAATACCATAACATACTCAAAGTTAGTTCTCAGTACTGCTCGTGTGTATACACACACACACACACTTAAATTCAATATACATAGATAAAGCTTACCTGTGATGTCGGACATCTTTTATTCCATTTTTTGTATTGCCCAGACGCTGGCCTGGACGTGGTCTGCATGTCATGTAAACAACACATAATCTGAAGATTAATAATGTAACTACCTAAATGACATTAAGAGGCGATGGCAACACTTTAGAATAGGTATTCACTATTTACTATGATTTTTCCTTCAATAAATTCATAATTTGCTGCTTTGAATTGTTTGTAGGGTAGTTGTTAAGTTTCGGTACTGGGTAGGATTAGAGATTTAGAATAAGGTCATGTAGTATAAGACATTAATATGTGCTTAATTACTGCTAATAAATGGCTAATATTCTAGTAATATGCATGTTAATAAGCTACTGGTTAAGTGAACTTAAAATAAAGTGTTACCTGGGTGAAATTTTATTAAAATGTCAAATAAATTAATCAATTAGTGTAAAAACAAGGCAAAGCCTAATTACCTGCACAATTTACTGATGAGAGATTTGGCACCTTCCCCCATATATGATGGGAAATTTAGCACACCATCCAAGATCTTGGCATAGATCTTTTGTGGGTCTGAACTGGAGAATGGCGGCCTTCAGGACATAAAACAAGAGAAACTCATTTAAACACAAACATAAAAAAAGTATTTGATATTTTTTCACCCACAAAGTTTATTTGCCTGGATTTAAAAACATTGCAAGTATAAACACTTTCTGAACTAAGCACTACATGCTTGAAATCAGCGAAGCAGCACATACTGTACTTTCAGGTTCCTTTGATGAGTATATTATATATTATTTTATTAAAATATATATTATTTTTTGGTGTTCCTCTATTAATGAAATACAGGCCGTGTAAAATGACTTCGGAATCATTTCGGAAATGATAATTACTACATATTATTACATTTTAAATCTACATGCATGAATGTGAATTGTACTGTAACAAAACAAAATTTGAAAAGTGATATATGATATGGACAGAAATATGGTTTAACAAGAAAAAATACATTAACATAACCATGGTGAAATTGCATTCCTCTAAAAAAAAAAAAAGATCTTACTTAAACTTAAAAAGTACAAGCTAACAGTTTTTTTTCCTCCCAGTGATCCTTGTCATTGGTGTTCTATTTAGTTTGTAAAAACAACAGCTTTCACCCAGTTTAATTAATTTGATCAAAAGGAAATAATAATAACAATAAATAAATCACTGCTGCTGCATGTGTGGAAAACGTCATTACCTGCCCACCAGTAGTTCATAGATTAGAACACCGAGTGACCAGAAGTCAGCAGCAAAGTCATGGCCGTGGTTCTGAAGGATCTCTGGAGGGATGTACTCAGGAGTACCACAAAACGAATATGTCTTCTCACCCCAAGAAAGCTTTTTTGCAAAACCAAAATCAACCTGAAAAGGACACAAGAGAATGAGATAAAAAAAAAAAAAAAATAGCTGTAACATCATCATAAATTAATGCTTACAAATTTATTAATTTGTATTTTAAAATTGTGTTTTGCAGGTCTGTCTCCTGTTAACAGAATATTTACCCTCAACTACATTAAACCATGTCAAATAAATAAATAAGACAATTATATGAAAAGGGCTGACAATGACTAAATCCATACAAAAATTGTATAACTTAAAATTTACTTTACTGTATGTCTGTCCTACTAGTGAGTAATTAGAAGCATTTAATTTAGTTTCAGAATAAATAAGGAATTTTCAATGAACGGCACCAATTAGTTTTGCTTTTATAAATATCTCGTCTTGACACTCAGTTTTAAAAGAATTGATACAATATACAGTACAATATTTTCCCACTTTCATCAACTGAAGTTGTACAGAGCTCTACAAATCAAAGTGTGTGCACATCATACACTACGTGGTTTTTGAAAAAAATCTGTCAATTAATATCTTCAACTACCCTTAAGTAATTCAGACTATACATCAGACAAAATTCCCATAGTGTAATCCAGCCTTTATTGGACTTATTATTTTTTTTCTGTATTATCTGCTTGGAATGTTCTCTGGTCTGGAGTGCATAATGTCACCATATTAATTTTCAAGGTGTTCTCCATGAAATCCAATGATATAACATGCACAAACTAGATGTAAAGAAGTAAAACGGAAATATATTTTGTGTACCTCTTTATCCTTTTTTATTAAGTTAATGAGGACCTCTGGCAGCATGAGGATTAATAAAATGTCTCTTTTTGTGGGCGTATTAAACTGTCACAGTGACAAATTATCACAGTTGTGTTAACAGATTAATGTAAATGCGTGTAATTGCTCTATTTGTTGAAAGTGGAAAAACAGGTCCTTGTTTAAATCCATCACAGTTGCATGCTGCATCACATTAAAAAAGAAGCTATACGTCCTATGTGTAGAAGACAGGAGAAGCAGGGAAAAGGGAATTTTATTTGTTCTACCAATTTCACATATCCTTTGGAGTCCAGCATGAGGTTTTCTGGTTTCAAGTCTCGATACAGGATCCCTTTGTTATGGAGATATGCAAAGGCTTCAACCACACACGCTGCAATGAACACTGCTATATTCTCCTGGAAGCGCCCTCTGCAACATGACAACACATGCGCCCACATTCACACATTCAGACAGCACTAATTAGAGAAATATATACGCAGTCACACATTTGGCAGAGATAGGATATGGATTCTAATTAATGGTTTACCATATTATGCAAGAAAGATGATGGATTTTCTAAGAGCACATAAGATTTTCTGAGTCGCTGTTATTGCATTGTTAAGTGGTGTTGCTAGGGTTTTTCTGCTAGTTTCTATGCATTGCAGCAACAGCATAAGGATGCTTCACTTTGCAAACAACACTAATTCATTTGTGAATGTCTTACGCCTCTTTCAGCTTGGTCCAGATTTCCCCACCAGGACAAAACTCCATGATCATATAGACATAACGAGAATCTTTGAAGGCAGCATGCAGCCTGAAAAACACCAGAATAGTCAGGCCAGAATTTCATATGTGAACAGCGTGAGCAAAATAAGATATGATTATAAGCTAGGTAGGTACTGTAGCTGCACTAACCTAACAACGAAGTCACATTGGATTGCCTGGAGAATTTTCTTTTCTAGAAGAATGTGTGCTTCCTGCTTCTTTGCAACAACATGCTGTTTACTGATCTTCTTCATAGCGAAGTAAGTTCTTTGCTGCAAGGTAGTTACCTGGTAAATAAACAATTGATCATCATTAATCTGTCCCAATTAGCATTTTGACATTAAAAGGACTAAGAAAAGCCTTTCGTCTATGCTCTCCTCTCATACCAGCTCCACTTTTCCAAAGCCCCCGACTCCAAGAGTGACAGGTTCTCCTTGATAACTTCCCTCCTGGTACGGTACAGGGATGAGATCTTTCAGCTTTAGAGAGGTTTCTGGCCTGGAGACAGCAATACTTATGATATTTAATTCAACAGAAATGACAACATAATATATAATTCATATTAGAACTCATTTAAAGGCTGCATTTAGCTGTAGACACGCACCTAGCTGCATGCTAAAAAAAACCAAGATTCATTCAAACTCAGATTAATGAAGGTCTTAGAAATACGCCACTGAACAATTATTTTAAAAAAGTCATAATATAAAGAGTGACTGTATTTTCTATAGTATGTCTAATAGTTTGTATTTAATTGAGATTAATTTGATTTTCTACACTATTGTGGGCTATCAGTTATGTTTTTAGGTAGCACTTTTGGATAGGGAACACTTTGTTACTATTAACTACAAAGTTTCCCTCGATAAATTCCTAATTTGTTGCTTATTAATAGTTAGTAAGGTAATTATTAAGTTTCGGTATTGGGTAAGATTAGGGATGAAGAATAAGATCATGAACTGTTATTGAACTGGAAATTAAGTGCTGGGTGTCCAGCCAGAGGAGAACTGACCCCAACTAAGCCTGGTTCTCCCAAGGTTTTTTTCCCCATTCTTTCATGGATGGGGTTTTGGTTCCTTGCCGCTGTCGCCTCTGGCTTGCTTAGTTGGGGACACATGATTTCTAGTGATTATCGTCGTCTTGACTACAAAGACCGTCTCTGCATTTAATAAATAAATAGTTTAATCTTGCCATAATACATTACCATCACTTTGTTCTCCTATTTGAAAATAAGCAACTAGTTAAGAGACCCTAAAAAGTAAAGTTTCTTCTCTGTCCTATATGAGAATTTATATTTAACACAATATTATTAAAACATAATAACAAAATATCCAACTTACCCAACATTCTCTGGCTCTGAATCATCCTCCAGTGAATCAGCACTACAAAAACAGTTTTTTAAAAAAAAACAATGTGTTGGAACCAAAATAAACTAAACCATTGCAAACAACTATAATAATAATAATAATACACACTTCTAAAACATGAAGTCAGAGAACAGACCACACAATAACAGCTGATAAAGAGCCAGCAGTGTCAGTGTAGCACAGAATGTTTCTACTGCCGGACAGTTATTTAACTAGTAAAGAAATCCTCTTCAATCATTTTATGCAAGAATTGATTTATGAATAATATAATTAGTTATTTTTCTATACCACACCACAATTGTTTGCAAAAGGTTTTTCTAAAGCCATTCCCCCTTTAAATATTAACTCCACTTGTCAAATGGGATAATCTTTACAAAGCTATGTTACAAAAGCAGGAAAACTCACTCGTCATGGAGCTCAAGGCTTTCAAAAGGAATGGTCTCTTCAAAAACCCTGTCAGAAAATAAAGTGATTATTCATCAGATGTACTTACAGTAATCTAAGCAATTATGTGATTGCATATGTACAAACCGAGTAAAGCAATATTGTCATCACTAACATCAAACTCACTCTTTATCAATAAAAAAGCAAGTGACAGCTCCCACTGCTGTGCATGTGGCTGTCCTGAGGATCTCTCTGCGTTAAACAAAATACAAGATTGACTTTTACATTTAAACCGGATTTTGACATCATCATTTCATAATACCTATCTATGAATTACATGACTTACAAAATACCTGATCACTGCATCTAGAAAATGGCATTGTTAAAAACAACCATTTCAAATGAACAGCTGATCAATGATTAACATATATTTCTTCATGATATTGTATTTCTAATGATCCCATTATTTGTCACTAAGTAACAGTGACCATGGTTACCGTATAAGAGCCAGTTCTCCAAAGTGTTCCCCCTCACCCATCTTACGGATGATTTTCTGTTGTCCGTTCACTTTTTTCGTCACTAAAACCTAATAGATAAAAAATAAACAGACTGGCTGTTTTAAACAACACTTATTTTAGTATTTAATAAACACAAACACAAGGATTTATATTTGCAAAACTTGGCTCTTGCATACAGTATGTTGTTTTTTGTGCTCAGAAACACATATTTAAGTTTTAATGTGTTCATGTGTTTCTTTCACCTCTCCTTTGAGAATGATGTAAAACGTATTGCCCTCTGCTCCCTCTCGAACAATCACTTCATTGTTCTGAAACTTCACCTTGCAGAGGAACAAACATGAAAAAGACTTTGAATCATCATGTCATGCTTTGCTAGAAGAAAATATACTTGACTTCGTGTCAAACCAAAAAGACTGAAATCTAAAATGACTGAAATCATTTTTATAGCTGGTCAATTAATGACTATAGGATCTCTTTTGAGTTTAGATACTTTTAAGATCCCTCTCAGACAGATCTATGACACTTTGGGCTGCATGAAGGAGATTTACTAAATGGGGGTTGGAAAAATCACATTGCACAAATGCTACTTTTAACATTTCTAAGCAAATGCCCTTTTTAAGACATGACTATAGCTAAATCAAAGTACATCTTAATTTTTCAAAAAGTCTGGTATATTTTCTTTTCTTTTATATTTTCTAACAAGTCCTTCAAGAATACTTCTGTCATCCTTGATTTACAAGATTTATGAGTCTGAGCTCAGACATTTAATCATTTAGCAGACAAGCTATTTACTATTTATAAGAGAAAAATCACACTGACTTCTTCCATTGAATCAATGATCTTTGACAGCTGCACATCTTTCAGGGCTTTTAAGGTTTGAGCCCTGATGGAAACAATCAAAAAAACACAAAACTCACTCAGCAATATATACAAACAGTGAGAATCCAAAGCACACAACATGTAAATCCTCTTACTAATACAGGCAAAATACAGGATTGATGTAAAAGTGGTGCCAGAATGTCTTACGTTTTTAGGAAGCCCATGAGCTGCTCTCTTTTCTTCTTGGATTTGTTGGTCATGATACTTCGATATGTTTGTCTCTCAATACACCATAACTTTACCATAGTGATGGCTATGGGAAAGAGAGCATCAAAATTCTTTTTTACCACATCAGCAGAGGGAAACCCAAATCAGCCATCACTCCAAAACAGCAGCTGACCTTTGACAGATGCTGTTCGTTTGCAGTTGTATAGAATGGCCAGTTCTCCAAAAACATCGCCGGAGCTCAAAGTTCGCAGACCACGTCCAGCCTGAGTGACCTTCAGCTCCCCCTCTACAATAAAAATGGAATTTAGGCTTATCAATTAATTTGTTGCACATTTTATTTAAGACTGAGCTGACAACAGCCAGTGCTTCACACAGAGATCTGATCTAATCATTGTCTGGTCTGTCTGGAACGAACAAACTGAGTCCAGAAGAACTATGGAGATGTCTCTCAGATGCTTCGAGAAAATTTACTGATAGTATGGTAATTTCTGGTATGTTACAACAATCACATTTAAATGTACCAACAATCACAATTTAACATTAAACACTTCATGGCACACCATAATAATAACAACAACCTGTAGTTTGAATTTTACATTTGAATTTTGAATTGTACATTTTATTTTAATACAAACCGGATTCCAAAAAAGTTTTTGTGAATAAAAACTGAATGCAATGATGTGGAGATGGCAAATGTCAATATTTTATTCAGAATAGAACATAAATCACG